>SZWC01018346.1:31890-48477 GCA_023375785.1 Penium margaritaceum
CTCCGCGACCAGTTCGCACCACTCCGCAACCAGTTCGCACCACTCCGCAACCAGTTTGCACCTCTCTGCAACCAGTTCGCACCACTCTGTAACCAGTTCGCACCACTCCAAAGCAGTTTGCCCCACTGAGGCAACCAGTTTGCACCACTCCGCAACTAGTTCGCACCACTCCGCAACCAGTTTGCACCACACCGCAACCAGTTTACACCATTACGCAACCAGTTCCACCACTCCGCAGCCAGTTTGCACCACTCCGCAACCAGTTTGCACCACTCCCAAACCTGTTCGCACCACTCCACAACCAGTTTGCACCACTCCGAAACCAGTTCACACCACTCCGCAACCAGTTCACACCACTCCGCAACCAGTTCACACCACTGTGTAACCAGTTCGCACCACTCCAAAGAAGTTTGCACCACTGAGGCAACCAGTTCGCACCACTCCACAACCAGTTCGCACCACTCCGCAGCCAGTTTGCACCACTCCTCAACCAGTTTGTTTACTCTGCAACCAGTTCGCACCACTTCGCAACCAGCTCACACCACTTCGCAACCAGTTCGCACCACTCCGCCTCCAGCTCACACTACTCCGCAACCAGGTAGCACCACTCCGCAACCAATTCACACCACTCCGCAACTAGTTCGCACCACTCTTCAACCAGTTTGGGCCACACCGCAACAAGTTCGTACCACTCCATATCAAGTTCGCACCTCTCCGCAACCAGTTCGCACCACTCCGCAACCAGTTCGCACCACTCGGCAGCCAGTTCGCACCACTCCGAGACCAGTTCGCACCACTCCCCAACTAGTTCACACTTCTCCGCAACCAGTTTGCACCAATCCGCAACCAGGTTGCACCACTCTTTAACCAGTTCGTACCACTCTGTAACAAGTTTGCACCACTCTGCAACCAGTTTGCACAACTCTTCAACCAGTTTGCACCACTCCACAACCAGTTCGCACCACTCCGCAACCAGTTTGCACCACTCCGCAACCAATTCGCACCACTCCTCAACCAGTTCGAACCACTCCGCAACCAGTTCGCACCACTTTGCAACCGGTTCGCACCACTCTGCAATCATTTTGCATCACTCCACAACCCGTTTGCACCACTCCGCAACCAGTTCTCACCACTCCGCAACCGGTTCGCACCACTATGCAACCAGGTCGCACCACTCCGCAACCAGTTCGCACCACTCTGCAACCAGGTCGCACCACTCCACACCCAGCTCGCACCACTCCGCAACCAGTTCGCACCACTCCACGACCAGTTCAAACCACTCCGCAACCTGTTCGCACCACTCCGCAACCAGTTCGCACCACTCTGCAACCAGGTCGCACCACTCCACACCCAGCTCGCACCACTCCGCAACCAGTTCGCACCACTCCACGACCAGTTCAAACCACTCCGCAACCTGTTCTCACCACTCCGAAATCAGCTCGCACCAATCCGCAACCTGTTCGCTCCACTTCGCAACCAGCTCGCACCACTCTGCAACCAGTTCGCACAACCCCGCAACCAGTTGGCACCACTCCTCAACCAGTTCGCACCACTCGGCAACCCTTTCGCACCACTCCACAACCAGTTCGCACCACTCCCCAACCAGTTCCCACCACTCTACAACCAGTTCGCACCACTCTGCAAGCAGTTCGCACCACTCCGCAACCAGTTCGCACCACTCCGCAACCGGTCCGCACCACTCCGCAAGCAGTTCGCACCACTCCGCAACCAGTTCGCACGACTCCGCAACCAGTTCGCACCACTCTCCACCCAGTTCGCACCACTCCGCAACCAGTTCGCACGACTCCGCAACCAGTTCGCACCACTCTCCACCCAGTTCGCACCACTCCGCAACCAGTTCGCACGACTCCGCAACCAGTTCGCACCACTCTCCACCCAGTTCGCACCACTCCGCAACCAGTTCGCACGACTCCGCAACCAGTTCGCACCACTCTCCACCCAGTTCGCACCACTCCGCAACCAGTTCGCACGACTCCGCAACCAGTTCGCACCACTCTCCACCCAGTTCGCACCACTCCGCAACCAGTTCGCACGACTCCGCAACCAGTTCGCACCACTCTCCACCCAGTTCGCACCACTCCGCAACCAGTTCGCACGACTCCGCAACCAGTTCGCACCACTCTCCACCCAGTTCGCACCACTCCGCAACCAGTTCGCACGACTCCGCAACCAGTTCGCACCACTCTCCACCCAGTTCGCACCACTCCGCAACCAGTTCGCACGACTCCGCAACCAGTTCGCACCACTCTCCACCCAGTTCGCACCACTCCGCAACCAGTTCGCACGACTCCGCAACCAGTTCGCACCACTCTCCACCCAGTTCGCACCACTCCGCAACCAGTTCGCACGACTCCGCAACCAGTTCGCACCACTCTCCACCCAGTTCGCACCACTCCGCAACCAGTTCGCACGACTCCGCAACCAGTTCGCACCACTCTCCACCCAGTTCGCACCACTCCGCAACCAGTTCGCACGACTCCGCAACCAGTTCGCACCACTCTCCAACCAGTTCGCACCACTCTGCAACCAGTTCGCACAACTCCACAACCACCTCGCACCACTCCGCAACCAGTTTGCACCACTCGGCAACCAGTTCGCACCACTCCGCAACCAGTTCGCACCACTCTGCAACCAGCTCGGACCACTCCGCAACCAGTTCGCACCACTGCACAACGAGTTTGCACCACACCGCAATCAGTTTGCAACACTCTGCAACCAGTTCGCATCACTCCGCAACCCGTTCGCACCACTTCACAACCCTTTTGCACCACTCCACAACCAGTTCACACCACTCCGCTTCCTTTCCGCACCACTCCGCAACAAGTTCGCACCACTCCGCAACCAGTTCGTACGAATCTGCAACCAATTTGCACCACTCCGTAACCAGTTCGCACCTCTGCACACCCAGGTCGAACCATTCCGCAACCAGTTCGCACCACTCCGCAAGCAGTTAGCACCACTTCGCAACCCGTTTGCACCACTCCGCAACCAGTTCGCACCACTCCACAACCAGTTTGCACCTCTCCGCAACCAGTTCGCACCATTCCGCAACCAGTTCGCACCACTCCGCAACCAGTTCGCACCACTCTGCAACCAGCTCGGACCACTCCGCAACCAGTTCGAACCACTCCACAACCAGTTTGCACCACACCGCAATCAGTTTGTAGCACTCCGCAGCCAGTTCGCATCACTCCGCAACCAGTTCGCACCCCTCCACAACCCGTTCGCACCACTCCGCAACCAGTTCCCACCCCTCCGCAACCAGTTCACACCACTCCGCAACCCGTTTGCACCACTCCGCAACCAGTTCCCACCCCTCCGCAACCAGTTCACACCACTCCGCAACCCGTTTGCACCACTCCGCAACCAGTTCCCACCCCTCCGCAACCAGTTCACACCACTCCGCAACCCGTTTGCACCACTCCGCAACCAGTTCCCACCCCTCCGCAACCAGTTCACACCACTCCGCAACCCGTTTGCACCACTCCGCAACCAGTTCCCACCCCTCCGCAACCAGTTCACACCACTCCGCAACCCGTTTGCACCACTCCGCAACCAGTTCCCACCCCTCCGCAACCAGTTCACACCACTCCGCAACCCGTTTGCACCACTCCGCAACCAGTTCCCACCCCTCCGCAACCAGTTCACACCACTCCGCAACCCGTTTGCACCACTCCGCAACCAGTTCCCACCCCTCCGCAACCAGTTCACACCACTCCGCAACCCGTTTGCACCACTCCGCAACCAGTTCCCACCCCTCCGCAACCAGTTCACACCACTCCGCAACCCGTTTGCACCACTCCGCAACCAGTTCCCACCCCTCCGCAACCAGTTCACACCACTCCGCAACCCGTTTGCACCACTCCGCAACCAGTTCCCACCCCTCCGCAACCAGTTCACACCACTCCGCAACCCGTTTGCACCACTCCGCAACCAGTTCCCACCCCTCCGCAACCAGTTCACACCACTCCGCAACCCGTTTGCACCACTCCGCAACCAGTTCCCACCCCTCCGCAACCAGTTCACACCACTCCGCAACCCGTTTGCACCACTCCGCAACCAGTTCCCACCCCTCCGCAACCAGTTCACACCACTCCGCAACCCGTTTGCACCACTCCGCAACCAGTTCCCACCCCTCCGCAACCAGTTCACACCACTCCGCAACCCGTTTGCACCACTCCGCAACCAGTTCCCACCCCTCCGCAACCAGTTCACACCACTCCGCAACCCGTTTGCACCACTCCGCAACCAGTTCCCACCCCTCCGCAACCAGTTCACACCACTCCGCAACCCGTTTGCACCACTCCGCAACCAGTTCCCACCCCTCCGCAACCAGTTCACACCACTCCGCAACCCGTTTGCACCACTCCGCAACCAGTTCCCACCCCTCCGCAACCAGTTCACACCACTCCGCAACCCGTTTGCACCACTCCGCAACCAGTTCCCACCCCTCCGCAACCAGTTCACACCACTCCGCAACCCGTTTGCACCACTCCGCAACCAGTTCCCACCCCTCCGCAACCAGTTCACACCACTCCGCAACCCGTTTGCACCACTCCGCAACCAGTTCCCACCCCTCCGCAACCAGTTCACACCACTCCGCAACCCGTTTGCACCACTCCGCAACCAGTTCCCACCCCTCCGCAACCAGTTCACACCACTCCGCAACCCGTTTGCACCACTCCGCAACCAGTTCCCACCCCTCCGCAACCAGTTCACACCACTCCGCAACCCGTTTGCACCACTCCGCAACCAGTTCCCACCCCTCCGCAACCAGTTCACACCACTCCGCAACCCGTTTGCACCACTCCGCAACCAGTTCCCACCCCTCCGCAACCAGTTCACACCACTCCGCAACCCGTTTGCACCACTCCGCAACCAGTTCCCACCCCTCCGCAACCAGTTCACACCACTCCGCAACCCGTTTGCACCACTCCGCAACCAGTTCCCACCCCTCCGCAACCAGTTCACACCACTCCGCAACCCGTTTGCACCACTCCGCAACCAGTTCCCACCCCTCCGCAACCAGTTCACACCACTCCGCAACCCGTTTGCACCACTCCGCAACCAGTTCCCACCCCTCCGCAACCAGTTCACACCACTCCGCAACCCGTTTGCACCACTCCGCAACCAGTTCCCACCCCTCCGCAACCAGTTCACACCACTCCGCAACCCGTTTGCACCACTCCGCAACCAGTTCCCACCCCTCCGCAACCAGTTCACACCACTCCGCAACCCGTTTGCACCACTCCGCAACCAGTTCCCACCCCTCCGCAACCAGTTCACACCACTCCGCAACCCGTTTGCACCACTCCGCAACCAGTTCCCACCCCTCCGCAACCAGTTCACACCACTCCGCAACCCGTTTGCACCACTCCGCAACCAGTTCCCACCCCTCCGCAACCAGTTCACACCACTCCGCAACCCGTTTGCACCACTCCGCAACCAGTTCCCACCCCTCCGCAACCAGTTCACACCACTCCGCAACCCGTTTGCACCACTCCGCAACCAGTTCCCACCCCTCCGCAACCAGTTCACACCACTCCGCAACCCGTTTGCACCACTCCGCAACCAGTTCCCACCCCTCCGCAACCAGTTCACACCACTCCGCAACCCGTTTGCACCACTCCGCAACCAGTTCCCACCCCTCCGCAACCAGTTCACACCACTCCGCAACCCGTTTGCACCACTCCGCAACCAGTTCCCACCCCTCCGCAACCAGTTCACACCACTCCGCAACCCGTTTGCACCACTCCGCAACCAGTTCCCACCCCTCCGCAACCAGTTCACACCACTCCGCAACCCGTTTGCACCACTCCGCAACCAGTTCCCACCCCTCCGCAACCAGTTCACACCACTCCGCAACCCGTTTGCACCACTCCGCAACCAGTTCCCACCCCTCCGCAACCAGTTCACACCACTCCGCAACCCGTTTGCACCACTCCGCAACCAGTTCCCACCCCTCCGCAACCAGTTCACACCACTCCGCAACCCGTTTGCACCACTCCGCAACCAGTTCCCACCCCTCCGCAACCAGTTCACACCACTCCGCAACCCGTTTGCACCACTCCGCAACCAGTTCCCACCCCTCCGCAACCAGTTCACACCACTCCGCAACCCGTTTGCACCACTCCGCAACCAGTTCCCACCCCTCCGCAACCAGTTCACACCACTCCGCAACCCGTTTGCACCACTCCGCAACCAGTTCCCACCCCTCCGCAACCAGTTCACACCACTCCGCAACCCGTTTGCACCACTCCGCAACCAGTTCCCACCCCTCCGCAACCAGTTCACACCACTCCGCAACCCGTTTGCACCACTCCGCAACCAGTTCCCACCCCTCCGCAACCAGTTCACACCACTCCGCAACCCGTTTGCACCACTCCGCAACCAGTTCCCACCCCTCCGCAACCAGTTCACACCACTCCGCAACCCGTTTGCACCACTCCGCAACCAGTTCCCACCCCTCCGCAACCAGTTCACACCACTCCGCAACCCGTTTGCACCACTCCGCAACCAGTTCCCACCCCTCCGCAACCAGTTCACACCACTCCGCAACCCGTTTGCACCACTCCGCAACCAGTTCCCACCCCTCCGCAACCAGTTCACACCACTCCGCAACCCGTTTGCACCACTCCGCAACCAGTTCCCACCCCTCCGCAACCAGTTCACACCACTCCGCAACCCGTTTGCACCACTCCGCAACCAGTTCCCACCCCTCCGCAACCAGTTCACACCACTCCGCAACCCGTTTGCACCACTCCGCAACCAGTTCCCACCACTCCGCAACCAGTTCGCACCACTCCACAACCAGTTCGCACCACTCCGCAACCAGTTCGCCCTAGTCCGCAACCAGATCGCACCCTTCCGCACCCAGTTTGCACCACTCCACAACCACCTCGCACCACTCCGCAACCAGTTCGCAACACTTTGCAACCAGTTTGGACCACTCCGTAACCAGTTCGCACCAATCCGAAACCAATCGGCACCACTCCGCAACCATTTTGCACCATTCTGCAACCCGTTTTCACCACTCCGCAACCAGTTTGCACCACTCTGTAACCAGTTCGCACCACTCATCGACCAGTTCGCACCACTCCGCATTATTTTGCACCATTCTGCAACCAGTTCCCACCACTCCGCAACCAGTTTGCACCACTCCGCAACCAGTTTGCACCACTTTGCAACCAGTTCCCACCACTCCGCAACTAGTTCGCACCACTCTGCAACCAGTTCGCACCACTCCGCAACGAGTTCGCACCAATCCGCAACCAGTTTGCACCACTTCGCAACCAGTTCCCACCACTCGGCAACCAGTTCGCACCACTCCGCAACGTGTTCACACCACTCCGCAACCAGTTCGCACCTCTCTGCAACCAGTTCCCACCGCTCCACAACCAGTTTGCACCACTCCGCAACGTGTTCACACCACTCCGCAACCAGTTCGCACCTCTCTGCAACCAGTTCCCACCGCTCCACAACCAGTTTGCACCACTCCGCAACGTGTTCACACCACTCCGCAACCAGTTCGCACCTCTCTGCAACCAGTTCCCACCGCTCCACAACCAGTTTGCACCACTCCGCAACGTGTTCACACCACTCCGCAACCAGTTCGCACCTCTCTGCAACCAGTTCCCACCGCTCCACAACCAGTTTGCACCACTCCGCAACGTGTTCACACCACTCCGCAACCAGTTCGCACCTCTCTGCAACCAGTTCCCACCGCTCCACAACCAGTTTGCACCACTCCGCAACGTGTTCACACCACTCCGCAACCAGTTCGCACCTCTCTGCAACCAGTTCCCACCGCTCCACAACCAGTTTGCACCACTCCGCAACGTGTTCACACCACTCCGCAACCAGTTCGCACCTCTCTGCAACCAGTTCCCACCGCTCCACAACCAGTTTGCACCACTCCGCAACGTGTTCACACCACTCCGCAACCAGTTCGCACCTCTCTGCAACCAGTTCCCACCGCTCCACAACCAGTTTGCACCACTCCGCAACGTGTTCACACCACTCCGCAACCAGTTCGCACCTCTCTGCAACCAGTTCCCACCGCTCCACAACCAGTTTGCACCACTCCGCAACGTGTTCACACCACTCCGCAACCAGTTCGCACCTCTCTGCAACCAGTTCCCACCGCTCCACAACCAGTTTGCACCACTCCGCAACGTGTTCACACCACTCCGCAACCAGTTCGCACCTCTCTGCAACCAGTTCCCACCGCTCCACAACCAGTTTGCACCACTCCGCAACGTGTTCACACCACTCCGCAACCAGTTCGCACCTCTCTGCAACCAGTTCCCACCGCTCCACAACCAGTTTGCACCACTCCGCAACGTGTTCACACCACTCCGCAACCAGTTCGCACCTCTCTGCAACCAGTTCCCACCGCTCCACAACCAGTTTGCACCACTCCGCAACGTGTTCACACCACTCCGCAACCAGTTCGCACCTCTCTGCAACCAGTTCCCACCGCTCCACAACCAGTTTGCACCACTCCGCAACGTGTTCACACCACTCCGCAACCAGTTCGCACCTCTCTGCAACCAGTTCCCACCGCTCCACAACCAGTTTGCACCACTCCGCAACGTGTTCACACCACTCCGCAACCAGTTCGCACCTCTCTGCAACCAGTTCCCACCGCTCCACAACCAGTTTGCACCACTCCGCAACGTGTTCACACCACTCCGCAACCAGTTCGCACCTCTCTGCAACCAGTTCCCACCGCTCCACAACCAGTTTGCACCACTCCGCAACCAGTTCGCACCACTCCGCAACCAGATCGCACCACTGCGCAACCAGTTCGCACCACTCTGCAACCAGCTCGCACCACCCCGCAACCAGTTTGCACCACAACGAAACCAGTTCGCATCACTCCGCAACCAGGTCCCACCACTCCGCAACCAGTTCTCACCAATCCGAAACCAGTTCGCACCACTCCAAAACCAGTTTGCACCACTGCGCAACCAGTTTCCACCACTCGGCACCCAGCTCGAACCACTATGCAACCAGTTCGTTCCACTCCGTAACCAGTTCGCACAACTCCGCAACAAGTTTGCACCACTCCACAACCAGTTCACACCACTCCGCAACCCGTTTGCACCACTCCGCAACCAGTTTGCACCACTCCACAACCAGTTCGCACCACTCCGCAACCAGTTCGCACCACTCCGCAACCAGTTCGAACCACTCTGCAACCAGTTCACAATACTCTGCAACCAGTCTGCACCACTCTTCAACTGGTTCGCACCACTCCACAACCAATTCGAAACACTCCCAAACCAGTGCGCACCACTCCGCAACCTGTTTGCACCACTCCGCATGCAGTTAACACCACTCCGCGACCCGTTTGCACCACTCTGCAACCTGTTAGCAACACTCCGCAACCAGTTTGCACCATTCCACCTCCAGTTTGCACCACTCTGCAACCAGTTTGCACCACTCCGCAACCAGTCTGCGCCACTCCGCAACCAGCTTGCACCACTCCACAACCAGTTTGCACTACTCCACATCCAGTTCGCACCACTCCACAACCAGTTCGCAACACTCCGCAACTAGTTCGCACCACTCCTCAACCAGTTCAAACCATTCGGGAACCAGTTCGCACCACTTAGAACCAGTTGGCACCACTCCGCAACCAGTTCGCACCACTCCGCAACCAGTTCGCTTCAATCCGCAACCAGTTCGCACCACTCCGCAACCAGTTCGCTTCAATCCGCAACCAGTTCGCACCACTCCGCAACCAGTTCGCTTCAATCCGCAACCAGTTCGCACCACTCCGCAACCAGTTCGCACCACTCCGCAACCAGTTTGCACCACTCCACACCCAGTTCGCACCACTCTGCAACCAGTTCGCACCACTCCGGAACCAGTTCGCTCCACTACGCCACCGGTTTGCACCACTTCAAAACCAGTTCGCACCACTCCGCAACCAATTTGCATCAGTCCGCGACCAGTTCACACCACTCCGCAACCAGTTCGCGCCCTTCCACAACCAGTTTGCACTACTCCGCAACGAGTTTGCACCACTCTGCAACCAGTTCGCACCACTCTGCAACCAGTTCGCATCACTCAGCAACCAGTTCGCACCACTCCGCAACCAGTTCGCACCACTCCACAACAAGTTCGCACCACTCCGCAACCAGTTCGCACTACTCCGGAACCAGTTCGTCCACTCCGCACCCAGTTTGCACCACTCCACAACCACCTCGCACCACTCCGCAACCAGTTCGCAACACTCTGCAACCAGTTTGGACCACTCCGTAACCAGTTCGCCCCAATCCGAAACCAGTCCGTACCACTCCGCAACCAGTTCGCACCACTCTGCAACCAGTTTGCACCACTCCCCAACCACTTCGCACCACTCTGCAACCAGTTCGTACCACTCCTCGACCAGTTCCCACCACTCCGCATTCTTTCGCACCACTCTGCAACCAGTTCCTTCCACTCCGCAACCAGTTTGCACCACTCCGCAACCTGTTCGCACCACTCCGCAACCAGTTCGCACCACTCTGCAACCAGTCCGCATCACTCAGCAACCAGTTCGCACCACTCCGCAGCCAGTTCGCACCACTCCGCAACGAGTTCCCACCACTCCGCGACTAGTTCGCACAACTCTGCAACCAGTTCGCACCACTCCGCAACCAGTTCGCTTCAATCCGCAACCAGTTTGCACCACTCCGCAACCAGTTCGCACCACTCCGTAACCAGTTCACACCACTCCGCAACCAGTTTGCACCACTCTGCAACCAGTGCGCACCACTCCGCAACCAGTTCGCACCACTCTGCAACCAGTCCGCATCACTCAGCAACCAGTTCGCACCACTCCGCAGCCAGTTCGCACCACTCCGCAACGAGTTCCCACCACTCCGCGACTAGTTCGCACAACTCTGCAACCAGTTCGCACCACTCCGCAACCAGTTCGCTTCAATCCGCAACCAGTTTGCACCACTCCGCAACCAGTTCGCACCACTCCGTAACCAGTTCACACCACTCCGCAACCAGTTTGCACCACTCTGCAACCAGTTCGCACCACTCAGCAACCAGTTCGCACCACTCCGCAACCAGTTCGCACCACTTTGCAACCAGTTCCCACCACTTCGCAACCAGTTCACAACACTCAGCAACCTGTTCCCACTATTCCGCAACCAGTTCGCACCACTCCACAACCAGATCGCTCCACTCCGCAACCAGTTTGCACCACTCCGCAACCAGTTTGCACCACTCTGCAACCAGTGCGCATCACTCCGCAATCAGGTCCCACCATACCGCAACCAGTTCTCACCACTCTGAAACCAGTTCCCACCACTCCGCAACCAGCTCACACCACTCCTCAACCCGTTCGCACCACTCTGCAACCCTTTTGCACCAATCCGCAACAACTTCGCACCACTTCTCAACCAGTTCGCACCACTCCTCAACCAGTTTGCACCACTCCGCAACCAGTTTGCACCACTCCGAAACCAGTTTGCACCACTCCGCAACCAGTTTCCACCACTCTGCACCCAGCTCGCACCACTATGCAACCAGTTCGTTCCACTCCGCAACCAGTTTGCACCACTCCGCAACCAGTTCGCACCACTCCGCAACCAGTTCACAATACTCTGCAACCAGTCTGCACCACTCTGCAACTGGTTCGCACCAGTCCACAACCAATTTGCAACACTCCCAAACAAGTGCGCACCACTCGGCAACCAGTTCGCACCACTCCGCAGGCAGTTCACACCACTCCGCGACCAGTTTGTACCACTCCGCAACCTGTTAGCACCACTCCGCAACCAGTTTGCACCATTCCACCTCCAGTTTGCACCACTCTGCAACCAGTTTGCACCATTCCGCAACCATTCTGCACCACTCCGCAACCAGCTTGCACCACTCCGCAACCAGTTTGCACCACTCCGCATCCAGTTCGCACCACTCCACAACCAGTTAACAATACTCCTCAACCAGTTCAAACCACTCCGCAACCAGTTCGCACCACTCATAACCAGTTGGCACCACTCCGCAACCAGTTCGCACCACTCCGCAACCAGTTCGCACCACTCGGCAACCACTTCTCACCACTCCGCAACCAGTTCGCACCACTCCGCAACCAGTTTGCACCACTCCGCAACCAGTTCGCACCACTCCGCAACCAGTTCGCACCACTCGGCAACCACTTCTCACCACTCCGCAACCAGTTCGCACCACTCCGAAACCAGTTTGCACCACTCGGCAACCAATTCGGACCACTCCGAAACCAGTTGGCACCACTCCGCAACCAGTTCGCTTCACTCCGCAACCAGTTTGCACCACTCCGCAACCAGTTTGCACCACTCCACACCCAGTTCGCACCACTCTGCAAACATTTCGCACCACTCCGGAACCAGTTCGCTCCACTACGCGACCGGTTTGCACCACCTCACAACCAGTTTGCACCACGCCGCAACCAATTTGCATCAGTCCGCAACCAGTTCACACCACTCCGCAACCAGTTCCCGCCCTTCCACAACCGGTTCCCACTACTCCGCAACCAGTTTGCACCACTCTTCAACCAGTTCGCACCACTCCGCAACGAGTTCCCACCACTCCGCGACTAGTTCGCACAACTCTGCAACCAGTTCGCACCACTCTGCAACCAGGTCGCACCACTCCGCAACCAGTTCGCATAATTCTGCAACCAGTTCGCACCACTCCGCAACGAGTTCCCACCACTCCGCGACTAGTTCGCACAACTCTGCAACCAGTTCGCACCACTCTGCAACCAGGTCGCACCACTCCGCAACCAGTTCGCATAATTCTGCAACCAGTTCGCACCACTCCGCAACGAGTTCCCACCACTCCGCGACTAGTTCGCACAACTCTGCAACCAGTTCGCACCACTCTGCAACCAGGTCGCACCACTCCGCAACCAGTTCGCATAATTCTGCAACCAGTTCGCACCACTCCGCAACGAGTTCCCACCACTCCGCGACTAGTTCGCACAACTCTGCAACCAGTTCGCACCACTCTGCAACCAGGTCGCACCACTCCGCAACCAGTTCGCATAATTCTGCAACCAGTTCGCACCACTCCGCAACGAGTTCCCACCACTCCGCGACTAGTTCGCACAACTCTGCAACCAGTTCGCACCACTCTGCAACCAGGTCGCACCACTCCGCAACCAGTTCGCATAATTCTGCAACCAGTTCGCACCACTCCGCAACGAGTTCCCACCACTCCGCGACTAGTTCGCACAACTCTGCAACCAGTTCGCACCACTCTGCAACCAGGTCGCACCACTCCGCAACCAGTTCGCATAATTCTGCAACCAGTTCGCACCACTCCGCAACGAGTTCCCACCACTCCGCGACTAGTTCGCACAACTCTGCAACCAGTTCGCACCACTCTGCAACCAGGTCGCACCACTCCGCAACCAGTTCGCATAATTCTGCAACCAGTTCGCACCACTCCGCAACGAGTTCCCACCACTCCGCGACTAGTTCGCACAACTCTGCAACCAGTTCGCACCACTCTGCAACCAGGTCGCACCACTCCGCAACCAGTTCGCATAATTCTGCAACCAGTTCGCACCACTCCGCAACGAGTTCCCACCACTCCGCGACTAGTTCGCACAACTCTGCAACCAGTTCGCACCACTCTGCAACCAGGTCGCACCACTCCGCAACCAGTTCGCATAATTCTGCAACCAGTTCGCACCACTCCGCAACGAGTTCCCACCACTCCGCGACTAGTTCGCACAACTCTGCAACCAGTTCGCACCACTCTGCAACCAGGTCGCACCACTCCGCAACCAGTTCGCATAATTCTGCAACCAGTTCGCACCACTCCGCAACGATTTTGTATCACTCCGAAACCAGTTCGCACCACTCCGCAACCACTTCGCACCACTCCGCAACAAGGTCGCACCACTCCGCAACCAGTTTGCACCACTCCGCAACCAGTTCACACCACTCCGCAACCAGTTCGCACCACTCGGCTACCAGTTCTTACCACTCCGCAACCAGGTCGTTCCACTCCGCAACCAGATCGCACCACTCCGAACCAGTTTGCACCACTCCGCGACCAGTTCACACCACCCGGCAACCAGTTCGCACCACTCCGCAACCAGTTCGCACCACTCCGCAACCCGTTCGCACCACTCTGCAACCAGTTCAGACCACTCCGCAACGAATTCGCATCACACCACAACCAGCTCACACCACCCGGAACCAGTTTGCACCACTCCGCAACCAGTTTGCACCACTCCGCAACCAGCTCGCTCCACTATGCAACCAGTTCGTTCCACTCCGCAACCACTTCGCACCACTCTACAACCAGTTTGCACCACTCCACACCCAGCTCACACCACTCCGCAACCCGTTTGCACCACTCCGCAACCAGTTTGCACCACTCCACACCCAGTTCGCACCACTCCGCAACCAGTTTGCACCACAACGCAACCAGTTCGAACCACTTTGCAACCAGTTCACAATACTCTGCAACCAGTCTGCACCACTCTGCAACTGGTTCGCACCACTCCGCAACCAGTTTGCACCACAACGCAACCAGTTCGAACCACTTTGCAACCAGTTCACAATACTCTGCAACCAGTCTGCACCACTCTGCAACTGGTTCGCAACACTCCACAACCAGTTTGCAACACTCCCCAACCAGTGCGCACCACTCCGCAACCAGTTCGCACCATTCCGCAGGCAGTTCACACCACTCCGCGACCAGTTTGCACCACTCCGCAACCTGTTAGCACCACTCCGCAACCAGTTCAGACTAATCCGCGACCAGTTCGCACCATTCCACAACCAGTTCGTACCACTCCGCAACCAGTTCGCTCCACTCCGCAACCACTTCGCACTACTCGGCAACCAATTGGGACCACTTCGAAACCAGTTTGCACCACTCCGCATCCAGTTCGCACTACTCCGCAACGAGTTTGCACCACTCGGCAACAAGTTCGCACCACTCCGCAACCACTTCGCACTACTCGGCAACCAATTGGGACCACTTCGAAACCAGTTTGCACCACTCCGCATCCAGTTCGCACTACTCCGCAACGAGTTTGCACCACTCGGCAACAAGTTCGCACCACTCCGCAACCACTTCGCACTACTCGGCAACCAATTGGGACCACTTCGAAACCAGTTTGCACCACTCCGCATCCAGTTCGCACTACTCCGCAACGAGTTTGCACCACTCGGCAACAAGTTCGCACCACTCCGCAACCACTTCGCACTACTCGGCAACCAATTGGGACCACTTCGAAACCAGTTTGCACCACTCCGCATCCAGTTCGCACTACTCCGCAACGAGTTTGCACCACTCGGCAACAAGTTCGCACCACTCCGCAACCACTTCGCACTACTCGGCAACCAATTGGGACCACTTCGAAACCAGTTTGCACCACTCCGCATCCAGTTCGCACTACTCCGCAACGAGTTTGCACCACTCGGCAACAAGTTCGCACCACTCCGCAACCACTTCGCACTACTCGGCAACCAATTGGGACCACTTCGAAACCAGTTTGCACCACTCCGCAACCAGTTTGCTTCACTCCGCAACCAGTTCGCACCACTCCGCAACCAGTTCGCACCACTCCACACCCAGTTCGCACTACTCTGCAACCAGTTTGCACCACTCCGGAACCAGTTCGCTCCACTACGCAACCGGTTTGCACCACTTCACAACCAGTTTGCACCACTCCGTAACCAATTTGCATCAGCCCGCAACCAGTTTGCGCCATTCCGCAATCTGTTCGCACCACTCCGCAACCAGTTCGCTCCACTACGCAACCGGTTTGCACCACTTCACAACCAGTTTGCACCACTCCGTAACCAATTTGCATCAGCCCGCAACCAGTTTGCGCCATTCCGCAATCTGTTCGCACTACTCCGCAACGAGTTTGCACCACTCTGCAACCAGTTCGGACCAATCTGCAACCAGGTCGCACCACTCAGCAACCAGTTCGCACCACGCCGCAACCAATTCTTACAACTTCGCAACCAGTTAACACCACTCCGCAACCACTTCGCACCACTCCGCAACCAGTTTGCACCACTCTGCAACCAGTTCGCACCACTCCGCAACCAGTTCGCACCACTCCGAAACCAGTTCGCATCACTCCGCAAGCAGGTCGCACCACTCCGCAAGCAGTTCCCACCACTCCGCAACCAGTTCGCACCACTCCACAACCAGTTCACACCACTCCGCAACCAGTTCCCACTACTTGGCAACCAGTTCGCACCACTCCGCAATCAGGTCGTACCACTCCGCATCCAGTTTGCACCACTCCGCAACCAGTTTGCACCATTCCGCAACCAGTTCACACAACTCCGCAACCAGTTCGCACCACTCCGCAACCAGTTTACACCACCCTCAACCAGTTCGCACAACTCCGCAACCAGTTCAGACCACTCCGCAACCAGTTCGCACCACTCCGCAACCAGTTCACACCACTTGGCAACCAGTTTGCACCACTCTGCAACCAGTTCCCACCACTCCGAAACCAGTTTGCACCACTCCGCAACCTGTTCGCACCACTCCGCAACCAGTTCGCACCACTCCGCAACCAGTTCGCACCACTCCGCA
>SZWC01018347.1:5343-20817 GCA_023375785.1 Penium margaritaceum
CATAGCATTACCAGTGGTGGGCTGGATCCATGGTGCACTTCCAGTATGTACACGACATTTACTCATTGTACCTAGGATGTGACACAATACCAAGAAGATTTCATGATGGAAGCGGATTTGGATGGGGCCGAGGAATGATTTGATAAAAAATTTGTATTGGCACAAACTTCTTCTCGCATGTTGAACAAAATGACAAATTCAGTATGGGTGTGAAACATCATCATCCTCATCAAGGTCCTCCGGAGCATGGAGTTGTCCCCCCTTGCCAACCATGCCCTCGACAGAATCATCTGCACTACTTGCTTGGCTACCACTGCCTGCATCCGTTGCGTACTACATAGTGTTATTGTGGTGTGGTGTGAGCTTGGGAAGGGGGTTTCATATTGGCTTACTGCATGGCATAACGGGTAGCTATAATGTGCCACGCCCAAGGAACCGAATAATGACTTCTAGCCTTAATGTTTTTGTTGAATGCATTCAGTCAAAACACAGAGCAGCATCTATCTTCATGTAGTCTAGGAAAAACAACTTGTCGTAGTCATGAATAGTGATGTTCTTGTCCATGGTATTTGATGCCATGTCATGGTTCATCTTTGGACCATCAACATTCATCACACACCACCTGTAACGGGACACATGGCATGGCATCGCTCATCTTCGCATGGCACTCCTCACATGACGCTTTGAAAGATGCCCCTACTCACTGCCCACCCCATCTCCATTACTGGAACCCACAAGCATGTAGTCCTCACTATTGAGGACATACTCCTCGCAAGCTTTGTCATGTACAAAAAACTTTGTGGCCTCGTCAAACCACGATAGACACTTACCCTTGAGTTTCTCATGTTTGGGATTGATACGACAAACCTCCTCCTACTTATCTGGAGTGAGCTTAGAATTCCATTGTCTACGCGTAAGCCCAATCCCACTTAGTCCCACCAATCACGTGGCAAGTTTCAAATGTGCAACAATGTTAGCAAGACAAGAGCAAACCTGAACGCACATGAGATCTTCGGGCATGGCAAAGTCCTTGGAGAGACGTGTAGCGATCCGGTCATGCAGCTTTGTCATCCACCCGCTTGATCCACGGAATTCACCAGCGTAGGAGTTGTCGATGGGGGTGAGCGTGACATCACGTTATGGCATCCATAAACATTTCCCGAGGCCACCCATGGACGCGCGGACAGAGGAAGCTTTGCCTCACACAAAGCACAGTGCGGGCATGCATGAAGCACCAGCGATGGATGGTTAAGGATTTGTGTGGAGCTTGAAGCTTTTGACCTACGGGGCGGGTACAAAGCGCATGCTGTAGTCGTTGGCAATACGAAGCTGCTGGGTCAAGCTAGCTTCACCACTTAACACTGGCATGGCGGCCTCACGGCAACGACGTGGATGATTGAAAGGAACGTGGTCCATGGCGCTAACCTGACTGCCTGACAAAAACGTGGACAGTTGGGGCATTGTGGCAAAGCCACCAACAGACGTACAACTTGTAGGAGCGGCCACGGTGGACGTGGAAGCTAGTAGAGGTGGCAACGCCAGACTGATGCAGAGGCACCTGACCTATGCTAGATTTGTGCATGGCAGCCTTGCCATACCCCAAGAAAGGACGACTCGATGGTGCGCCTCGGCCATTGAATGCATCAGGTTAAGCATTTGCGTTTCAAAGTTCAAAACTTGAATTTCCATCCAATTTGTATGAAGCAAAAGGTGCTATAGGATTTCTCAAAAAAGATATTTGACAATGTTTTGCATTCATTGACTTTCAATGAAGTATTTCAGGGCTCGGCCTCAAAATGCTTGATGAAAATGTGCAAACATGTCAAATAGGGTTGCGCGCTCCAGGATAGATGTAGGATGTCACCTTCATTGATCACTTGAATGACGCAAAAATCCACGTAGGATTTCACTAAGTTTGGCGGTTTCTCAAGCACAATGGAGATCTCATTAACATCCATGTCAGCTTACAAACCGGCAGGACACCTCACTACGTAGAAAACAACCAGCAAGAGATCTTGGCATGTGTCTCACTCACTCGAAGGATTTTGGGAGATGGGTCCAACAATTAAGATATTCGCAAAAATTTTCACCAAAGTTTCAATATTCATAAGTTGAATATTGAAGTAGCTCTATACAAAATCCAAAAAAGACATAATCCCACATCCATCTCGATGGACATGCCCGATGAGACATGAGCCGCCGATCAAGCGAAGCGAGAGGGTTGGTGTTTCATCCCCATTGTAGCAAGAATCAAGGTTCAGCAAAAAAGCCCTTTTTTCTTTCATTGCAAAACACAAAAGCCCATTTGTTGATTTAGGTTTTTCTATTTTTTGTGTGGGCAAGACCTGTGCCAAAATGAAACCCTATATCCCCCATTAGGGGCCTTCTTGTATGAGAAATAAAAAGGGCTAATCATTCTATTGGAATTGAGTGGGAACACCTTTGTGCATGCAAATCACTTTCAAACCCTACCTTGAATTCAATGCAAGTTTTTAAGGTTTTGCTTTCGTGTGGACTCCTACTAACGTTTGTAATAGCGCAGCCTAGCAGGTTCCCTTTCAACGCATCAAGAGTCTCAAGCCTCCCATGCTAAACACTCGCAAACCATCTTTGTAACAATCTCAAACCCCTCCATGAAGGGGTTTGTGATTGTTTGAAAAAAGAAGCAACGTCATAATTTTGACTCTACATACCATGTAGAGGTTGTTGAAGTTCAAAAATGGTTTTCTTAGGTCACTTGGGTTTTCCCTGAATTTCACTCTGGGGACAATCGTAAGCGAGGACCCTTTCAAGGAAAACTGAATGGTGCAAGTCTCCGGAGGCCCACTTTTGTTCTTACCTTGCCCCTCATTTTAGGTCCATGAAAAAAGGGATATCACTCCAAACTCGTGAGTTTACAAGATTTCTCAAATTTGGAGATTCAGGATTCATCCTAAACAAAGTTGAGTTCATTTCTTACGTGTCAGCGCGAGATTGTGGCATGCAAGGCAAGATCAACATTTTTGTGCTGACTTCTATCGCGTGCATCACCCTCTTGCTTGTTCGCTCAATCCCTTGTCCCTCGCTCTCGCTAGTAAGGAGTGCCACAAGTGCCCATGGCACAATTCCATGGGCCTCGCCCTCAAGGCCCTTGTGGCCTCTCAGCTACCGATTGAGCCACCATTCTCATTGGCGGCTGGTGGCTCGTAGGCGGATGGCCGGCCGGTCACCTGACCAGCCCTCGGCCATCCAGCTAGTCGCCCGCCAGCCAGCCGGCGGCTAGCGAGTGGTTGGCCACCGGACAGCCCTCGCAATATCAAGGGGTGTGCAAGCCACCCCCTTGCTATTGCGAGGTAGAAGGGCCAAATTGGCAATGCCGTTACACAGTTGTAGCACCTTGGGGGTATTCTGTAGTAGGAGATAGTGGATAAGGCTATGGATAGGGTCCTGGCCACGGAAATGGGTCCAGCCACGGACATAGACTAGCTCATAGTGCGAGTTCTCCCTACCCTTGAGGGACGTTATTGGGGACCAATGTGGGGAAAAGATGGATAAGGATTGTGGGTTCATGTTTTCACATAAGGACTTGAAGCAATTTGAATTCTCGATGAGTTCAAACATCTTGGTTCTTTTCTCATCTCTCATTGAACCACACTCCGCAGTTGTTGATTGCCATTTTCCACCAAACCTTGCATCAGCGGACTAGATGCATGATCAAACATGCTGGACAGTGACGACATAGACCATTGTGCTAGAAATGCGTGGCGTAATGTTTAAATGAATGTCTCAAAAGTGATGAGCTCAGTCACTTTTGCAAAACCTTTGGCTGACAATCTTGACCCAACCAAATTTAAAAACTGGAAGGTGCTCACCAAATTCACATGTGGCCACAAGATGTGGACGCGAGCGCATGAATCATGGGAGTTATGGTGTCCGTTGTACCGATTCTCTGTTCACCACAAACTCATTTTCTCGTCATCGAGATTTTTCACTCTGAGGAATGGAGGCAACAAGATGATGCAACTCTAAGGACACTTCGTTGGTGTGCTCATAAATGTGCAAAACAGAGGGGATGACTCCTTTGATAGCCTTGGCTTTACCTGAAAGGTGTGCTTGAAGTATGAGCCATTGCATGGCGCACTTGTTCTCGGTCAAAACCATATTGTACCTGTGATCATTACCTACAAATAAAAATCTGTTTACAAGGATACACGCAGAGCATAATGATACTCAACCCGTACAACACGATTCTAGGTGATCCCTGGCTTTGCAAAAATAAGAATCTGATGTACTTTGAATCAAAGCGATTGATCCTCTTAATGGGACGGCGTCACTTCATGCTGATTCCGAGTACGGAGTCAACACTGACAGAACTTGAATTCCATACCAAATTGTCTGCGATGCAGATCAAGAAACATATTCGAGAGAGTTTTCGATGCTTCTTGGTTCAATTACATGAATTGGAGGAGAATTTGAAGGAAGACATGCCACAAGAGATCAAGTATTTACTAGTAGAATTCTCGGATGTATTCCAAGACCCACTGGCGGGACTTCCTGCAAAACGACACATGGGCCACACAATCCCACCACAACCAAAGACAATTCTCCCATGAGTACCAGTGTACCACCTTAGTCCGATAAAAAGAGAAGATGCGAACAAAAAATCAAGTGTTACCTAGTGAAAGGATGGATCAACCCGAGTAGCTTGTTCTATGGTGTGCTGATCCTTTTTATGAACAAAAGGACAGTGGTTTGCGCATGTGCATGGACTACCGAGGCTCTGAACAAGTTGACGGTGAAAAAACGATTGCCCTCACCATGGATTATGGACCTTTTTGACCAATTTCAAGAAGAAAATATCCTTTTTTCCTTGGATTTGCGTCAATGGTATCATCAAATCCAAATCTCAAAAGATGAGGTACACAAAACAATGCTTAGGAAACAATTGGGTTGGGTTGTTTGGGTTTAATGCTTTGGACTAAAGAAATCTCCGGAAACATTTAAGGGAGAAATGAAGCAAACGTTCACCAAAAGACTTAGTCTGTCTTCCTTGGTTTACGTGGAAGAAATCATGTTTTTCTCCAAATCAATGGAAAAGGACACAAACGATCCGCTTGAACTCCTCGCAATACTCTACAAGCATAAGTTCTACAATAAAGTGAGCAAGTGCAAGTTTGCACAAGACAAACTTGAATACCTTGGACACACCGTCAACAATGACAGTATTCACATCAACCAAAAAAAGTTCCAAGCCATGGTGGATTGACCGTGCTTTGAAAATGAATGGAATATTAGGTCCTCCATCAACCTTGTAAACAACTTTCCATGGTTTATGCAAGGGCATTAAGCCTTGGAAGCTCTACTAACCAGGCTCACCTAAAAAGACGTGCATTGGGAATGCACAGCTGACTATGAGAGCAAATTTCTCAAAGTCAAAGAACATCAGTCCAAATTGCCCTTCCTGGCTCATCTCGATCCATTTCAATCGTGAGAGGTATGATTTGATACGTTGGTTATAGGACTTAGAGCACTCCTCATGAAGAACACTCGTCTAGTTGTACATGAGAGCTGGAATCTCATTCCCGAAGAGATGCAGCATAAGAATGGAGATTAGAAGCTCCTCAATGAGATGTACACTTTCAGGATGAGGTGTTCTTACCTCAAGGGCATTGAGGGGGGTGTGACAGTCATGACTGACCACAACTTGCTGGTTTTCCTCCAAACATAACTAAACTTGTCAAGAAGATAGTCGCGGTAGAGTGAATACTTGAGCCAATATCCATTCACTTCATAATATTGTCCAGGTCGCATTAAATTCACCGATCCACTAAGTCGACAGCCAGTTGTAATCAAAGCAACCACCGTGATTGGTGGGTGGTTTATGGCCATTGGGATACCTATAGTGAAAATACTACAACCTCCTATACCAAGATTGGTGGGTGGTTTATGGTTACCACCTTAAGAGATTATCCACTACAACGGTTTTGTAAACATGATTTGGACGTGATGTTTTGTGGATTCTTTGTCTTAAAAATCTTGGAATTTGGACACTTACGCATTGTTGGAGGCTAGAAGGAATATACTAGCATGGAGAATAATTTTTGTCACAATCACCAGACATTTGAGTGAAGATTATCTCCTAGTTGTATGTTGTAGGACCTCGAAAGACTAGACATGCACTCTCGGACCACTATTGGTGGCCAAGGTGGAGTGTTGACGTTTGTAAGTATTTCATGACATGCATGCAATGTCTTTAGAACAAGGATACTGAAAAAAGCATGCTAGAATCTGCCAACAACTTTCCATCCCTTCTTCTCCACGGAATTGCATCATTTCAGTCTCAAATGATGGACAAAAGGAGCGCATGAATCGCACTCTAGAGAAGATGCTCCATATACACATGGACTGCGCCGTGAATGACTAGGACAAATTCTTGGCACCGGTTGAGTTTACGTTGAACAGCTCGGTGAATGACTCGACTAAGTTCACATTGGTTAGAATCCAGTTGTTCCCTCTGTATTGGTGAGGAGTTTGACTAGAGGACAGGTTCCTTCTACTCAAGCCTTTGCGAAACGTACAAACTCCTTGTTACAAGAGGCAAAGGAACAACTTTGAGCGGCTTGGCAAAGACCAAAGGAACATGGCAACAAAAGTCACCGTGAGGTATTGTTTGAAGCCGGCAACAAAGTGTTATTAAACACTAAGAGCTATTAGTTGAAGTCACCAGGGGTGTAAAAATTTCCCTCAAAGTAAATTGGGCTGTTTCCCATCATTGATCGCACTTGACAAGTGGCATTGATTGCTAATTTTGCCAAGTATGAAGATGCTTCACATTTCACATGTGAGCGTACCGGTTCCATACAAGACAGAAGGAACTGTTAATCTACCATCGGCATTGCTTACTGCTGATGGCCAATACGAGCTCTTTGGCCTACTCCAGCACCCGAAGTATAAACTTAGGTCGGGATTGTTAAGGAATACCTCGTTCATTGGGCCGGTTGTGGATGTGAACATGACTCATGGGAGTCTAAATCTTGCATGCCAACTGGGGTGGTCAACGAGTATTGGAGTGAGCTGGCAACTTGCACGGATCAACGCATGGCATGGGCTACCACCTAAACAGGAAAACAATCAACAAACTTCCCTGTGGGAGACATGTCTGGATATCGACCATATGAGGTTGGGGATGCCTGATATGGTTGTCGCAAGGATTCTCTAACTTGAATTGGGAGGCCTCTAGCCGTGCTAAGTGACAAGCTGAAACCGAGGTCAAAGCTTCATGCACATGTTCATGCCTATTTGGTGAAGGACATAATCAATTTTGTTTCACAATGTTGATGATTCACTGTGTGGCACTACTACTTGTTGGTAAGGAACCGGGACAATTCATAACAAGTGAGGAGGAATGTAGCAAGAGGGCCTATTCGGCCCTTGTTCCTCGTGGAAGCGAGGGTTGGTTGAACACCGCCCCTCACCATGGCAAGGGCTGGCCGGTGGCCAACCCTTCATTGACCACCGGCTTTGGCTGGCTAGCTGGATGACCGACGGCCGTTCAGGTCACCAGCCAGCCATTAGGCAACCTCCTGCTTGCCGCCAATCAAACTGGTCACTTGATCGGCAGCCAATAAGTCGCAATGCCTCGAAGGCCAAGGCCTGACATCGAGCCCTCATCCTAGCCCTCTCATCCTCACCTCATCAGATGAACAAGATGAAGGAAGAGATCGACAAAGAGAGTGTGCAAGCGAGAGAATTTCATTGGCAGAAAATCCTCTAGCGTGCCTTGCACGCAAGGATATTGCTCTAGCATGTGAAAAATAAACACAAGCACGCTAAGTGCAAACTTCAACTTTTGTTAGAAGAAAATTCATGCAAACTCAAGAGTTCAAGGTAACACCCACTCTTGTTTGGGACCTAGATTAAGGGGGTGAGGTAAAATAGAAATGGGTCTCCGGAGACTAGGAAATCTGAGTCACCTTACACGGGTCGTTGATGACGATTGCCCCTAGAGTAGTGCGGAGGGGAAAACCTCTCCAATGAGCTCTAGGGACAAGTGACAAAAATGTGATCGGACAAGGCCACCGGGACTGCTCGAACAACTCCCTGTTACAACGGAACTGTGGGGAGACATTAGCATTGACTTCAAGATAATCCTCTCTGTCACCCCGGAGGACAATGATGCCAACCTCGTGGTGGTGGAAATGTTTTCTACAATGCCGCACTATATCTCAACGACGTTTCTCTGTGGTAGAAGGATCAACATGTTTGTTTCTGAATGAAATCATACGGTTACTCGAAGTGCCACACACGTCATACACGGCAGAAACAACCACTTCACTAGCCTTCTTTGGCACAAATAGATGTCGTACAGTCGGATTGAGCTACTTATAACCCTCAATCCTCAAACGGATGAACAGACCAAGCAGACAAATCAGACGGTCAAAAAATTCCCCGCAATTTATGCGAGCTCCATGGCACTGATTGGACAGCAAAAATGCTAACCGTCGAACTTGCATATAACTCGGCAACTTCCATGTAGCGGGAGGGCCGGTTCGGCCCTCCCACCTCGCTGAAGCGAGGGGTGGTTGCGCACCACCCCTCGCAACAACGAGGGCTGGCCGGCGGCCAGCACTTCGCTGGCCGCCGGTCAGCTCGCTGCCGGCCGGCTGGACGACCGGCGACCGGCCAAGTGACCGGCCGGCCACCGGCCGCCCAGCCACCAGCCGCCGATTGCGGCCTAAGCCCGATCGGCGGCTGAGAGGCCACGAGGGCCTCGAGGGCGAGGCCTCGTGGCCTCGTGCCCTCGCCCCCCTCGCCCTCCTTGCAAAAACAAGCAAGCGAGGACGAGGGATAGGGGGAGCGAGGGTGAGGTCGAGAGAAAGCTGGCGCGAAATCGCCAGCGTGCCTCGCACGCGACGATTTCGCGCCAGAACGGCAAAACATGGATCAAAGTTCGTTCTCGACGAACTTTGACATAAAATAAACAAAATAACTCGTGCGAACACACGAGTTCAAGGTAAAAATCCCCGGTTTGGGTCCCAAAACCAGGGGTTTGGTTAAAAACGGAAATGGGCCTCCGGAGACTCGAAATATTCGAGTCTCCCTGCTCTGGGTCGTTGATGACGATTGCCCCTCAGTCTTGCAAAGGGGATAAACCCCTCACGCGGACTGAGAACGCCATTATGCAAACTCCGACGACGACTTCAGAGCAGGAGCTGGAGACTTGACCCGTTACAGTGGCTCTCAGAGCCAGACGATCCTCGCGACTAAGGGTTTGACGGAAACGGCGGCTACGACATAGATAAAACGCCGCCGGTAGCTGCAAGCAGTAGCAGAAACGCCAGAAGGGACTACGGCATCTACACTTCACAAATTGAAGCACCATACAGTGCGATAGAGAGCTTGAAAAAAACTCTGCTTGGTGGAGATCCTTTCTTCCAGCCTCTCGTCACTTCCAGAGGGCTAGGAAGATTTTTTTGGGGCGAGGTGGGGAGTCCCCACCCTCAAAAACCACAAAATCCTCTCCATCTTCAAGGTTCCTTCAAAACCCCTTCATCAAAAATTGGGACAGCGCCCCTTCCCAAGCAAAGGGACTCTCACGACCTGAGAGCACCCTAAAAAGAAGGAGGGTGACACCTTGGGGACTTTTGGTGGCTCCCCTAACGTCGCTGGCTCAAGGAGGACGCCGCCAAGGGGCGCAAGACGCGCAAAGAAGACTCAAGAGGAGGCCAAGGAAGACAAGAAGACAGGAAGAAGACAAGAAGTTAGAAGAAGGATTGGAGAAGTTTCTAGGAATTGTGTAATTCCTCTTCCATTCTTTGTCCTAGCTTTGTGAGCGGTACTCACACTTCTTGTCAATTCCTTGTATTGTAATTTTCTGTTTTCCTAGGTACTAGTCCTTGCCAATCGCCGTGAGTCACGGCTTAGGAAGACTAGTTCCAAAATCCACGCCCTTGTGCCAACGTGGTGGCCTAGGAAAGTAGAGATTAAATTTATAGTTGCCTCACCGATCGTGAGAGCGTGACTTTAGGAGGCGATACCTCCTCAAAGTTGTGGGGTGATCCTCACAATGGTCTTCACGTGCTAGTTGCACGAGCGACGAGATGGCAAGTGCCGGACCGTCTAGGACCAACAAGGGCAAGGTGGTGACGGCCTCACCACACGTCTTCGGCGGACTCCAAGTTTTGCGAGCCGCCGTCGTGAGCACGGTTGCCAACCCAAAGGCATCCGTACCGCCTAAGGCAACCGTACCGCCTAAGGCAACCGTGCCGCCTAAGGCAACCGACGCCAACCTCAGCGATACTGAGAAGCGTGCGGAGGCCGCAAAGGTGCTCCACAAGCACGTCGACGTGCACATGGGCGACCCCCATGCAACATACGATGCGATGGAGGAGGATCTTCCGGAGGAGGACCCCGACAAAGAGCACGACGCCGACGATGGCGAAGGCGATGAGGATCGCGACCATCGCCATCGTCGTGCGGCGAACTCGAGCCAATTGCTCGAGAAGGAAAAGGCGCTCGCCGCATTGCCTGAAGCTGCCGATGGCAGCGAGACTGCCGAGAGCAGCAAGGGCGCTGAAAGCAGTCACACGGGAAGTTCTCGCGAGAACGAGCCGGACGACGACGCCGCAAAGGCAATTCGTGATGGCCGTCGTAGGCTTGCGGAGTTTGCTGCTGAGGCGGCAGGCTGACTCAAGATCACCACCAACGGTGGAGATACGGCACCACTCGGAGGAGTGGGGGCGGACCCCCCTTCCTACGATGTGGCCGCAATGGGGCAGGGCAGCTCCCACTCGGGCATCGTCGCCGACGATAGTCTCCTCCGAAAGGTGGGACTCCTTGGAGGCGTGTACGGGAACCGTACCCTCTTGCAGTGGGTAAGGGTGCACGGACAACGCGAGGCCCTGGAGGCTATCGCCAATGCTCTGACGACATCAGAGCTCAAGTTCGCGTTCGCCAACCTGCTGGCCCACGTTGGGCAGAGCATCACGGACCTTAACGGTTATCACCAGCTGTAGCGCCTGGCCGCCCATAAGGCAAGCCGCCGATGTAACGACCTCAATAAGGCGTTGCAGAGCGTGACCCAGGTGCGGATGCAGCAGCAAGCGCAGCGTGCCATAGCTGCGGATGCCACTGTCGGTGGCAGCGACAACTTGCCTACCTCGACGACTTCGGGGTCGGTGATGAACACGTCCTTCCTCCACAGTGTGGAGATCTTCCGGAAGGGCGTGAAGTTGACCGACTGGCTGAACCGCATGGAGCACGTTCTATGTGTCCACAAGGCTCCACTCAGCCAGTGGGGCGACCTTGCCATGACGCGGCTTGAAGAAAAACTCTTCAAGTATGTGGTCAAGGAGTGGACTGTGCAACAGCCGCACCTCGAGTAGCAGCCCATGCCATGGAAGACTTTCTGCGCGATCATGCGCAAGAAGTGCACCCAACGTGAGGAGGCGCAGCGCACCTTCCACAAGATCAAGGATTTCAGGCAGTTGGGCAGCTCGCTTGAATCCTACTTGAGCGAGTTCACCGCACTCGTGGAGGAAGCCGAAAGCTTCACCGAGGGCGATGGGACTCAGACGTTCAAGTACCCGGAGTGCTTGCTGTTGGAGTACTTGCGTGATGGTCTCGCCAGCGAGAAGCTGAAGGACAAGACCACCACGACAGCCACTGGCCAAGCTTGGACAAGCTGGAGGGCGTTGCGCGACTACATGAGCGAAGTGTATTCGGCAAACCCGAAATACTACTCTGATGCACGGCCGAACGCGCGTGCACATCAGGGTTGCGACATGCGCGTGGACGCTGTAGGGGCTGGTGGGTCAGCTGGACAGCAAGGCGGGGCCAAGGACAAGCAGCCTACAAACCCTCCAGCCAAGAAGGCTGGTGGACACAAGGGTCCCAGCAACAAGCGCAGCCACGGGAATGACGAGCTGCAGGCGGCGCGTGAGCGTCGCAACGCAACCTTCTGCGAAGGGCTCTGCCACAACAACATGCAGCCGGGCCACATTAGGACTCAGTGCCCTGAGGTTGCTGGTGGTGGACAAGAGGCCGCGGTGCTAGCTGCATAGGCAGCACCTCGTGGGGATAGTGCAGCAGGAGGCCGCGGACAAGGCCGTGGACAGGGTCGCGGTCGCGACAATGGGCCCGGCCGTGGTAACGGGCAGGGCCGTGGGGCGGGTTTTCCCCACCCCTAAGTGACGTCAGTGGGGACCACTCAGGGGTAAAACTGGATCAGAAGTGTGAGTTTATGTTTTCAGACGAGGATGTTAAACAATTTGAGTTTTTGACGAGTTCAAATTTCTCTGTTGTTTTCTCCCCTCTCATTGAACCTCATTCTGCACTTGCTGATCGACATTGTCCACTAAATCTTGCATCACCAGACGAGATGCATGACCGAACCTGCTTAGTGGTGGCGACACCAACCACTGTGCAAGAGTTGTGTAACACAGTGATTGAAGCAAACGCCCTCAAAGCAATGAGTTCAATCACGTTTCGCAGTACCTTAAGTCGACAATTTCGACCCAGTCAAATTTAAAGACTGGAAGGTGCTAGCCGAATTCACACGTGCCCACAAGATGTGGACTCGAGTGGGTGAATCATGGGAGTTGCGACGCCCGTCATACAGATTCCGTGTTTATCACAAACTCAGCTTACCGTCGTCGAGTCTGTTCACTTGCAAGAGTGGGGACAACATGACGATGCAGTTCAAAGGACACCTAACTTGTGCTCCCGTGAACGTACTGGCTGACACTGGAGGGGATGACTCTTTTGTTAGCCTTGGCTTTACCCGACAGGTTGGCCTGAAGTACGAGCCATCGAATGGCACAGTTGTTGTTGGTGACAACCGTACGGTACCCGTGATCGGTACTTGTAAAGCGAAAGTTTGTATTCAAGGGTACACACAGAGTGTCACGTTTAAGGTACTCAACCTTCTTAACCCGTTTGACGTGGTGCTAGGCGATCCCTGGCTCCTTGACAACAAGGCTCTAATGTGCTTTGAATCAAAGTGTTTGATCCTCCGAAAAGGACAACGCCGCTTTACGTTGATTCCAAGTACGGAATCATCACCAACCCGACTCAAAGTCCATGCCAGCTTGTCTGCAATGCAGGTCAAGAGACGTATTCGACAAGGTTGTCGAGACTTCTTGGCTCAGCTGCAGAAAGTGGAGGACAACGTGACGGAAGACACGCCACAAGAGATCAGATCTCTATTGATGGAGTTCTCGGATGTGTTCCAAGACCCACCGGCTGGGCTTCCACCAGAAAGACACATGGGCCACACGATTCCGCTGCAACCGGAGGCGACTCCTCCGTTCAGACCCATGTATCGCCTTAGTCCAGCAGAAAGGCGAGAGGCCGAACGCGAAATCAAAGAGTACCTTGCAAAAGGGTGGATCGAGCCCAGTAGCTCGCCGTACGGTGCGCCGATCCTTTTTGTGAACAAAAAGGACGGTGGTTTACGCATGTGCGTGGATTACCGGGCGTTGAACAAGCTGACGGTGAAAAATCGATTCCCCTTACCGAGGATTGAGGACCTTTTTGACCAACTCCAAGGTGCAAAATTATTTTCGTCCTTGGATTTGTCTCAAGGGTACCATCAAATCCGCATCACGGAAGATGATGTGCCCAAAACCGCGTTTCGAACACACATGGGACACTATCAGTTCCGAGTGTTGTGCTTCGGGCTAACAAATGCCCTGGCAACCTTCCAAGGAGAAATGAACCGAACGTTTGCCAAGCAACTCGGACAGTTTGTCTTGGTTTACCTAGATGACATCCTGGTTTTCTCCAAATCAATGGAAGAGCACATAAAACATCTTTGCGAAGTTCTTGCAATCCTTCAGGAACAGAAGTTCTATGCGAAAGTGAGCAAGTGCAAGTTTGCACAAGATGAGCTCGAATACCTTGGACACATCGTCAGCAAGGACGGCATCTGTGTCGACCCACAAAAAGTCCAAGCCGTTGTGGTCTGGCCACGCCCGGAAAATGTTGGACAGATTCGGTCTTTCCTCGGCCTTGCAAACTACTTTCGACGGTTTATGCAAGGGTATTCGCCTCTGGTAGCACCGCTAACCAGGCTCACGCGAAAAGACGTGCGTTGGGAATGTACATCTGATTGCGAGAACGCTTTTCTCAAAGTCAAAGAGCTTCTCTCCACGGCGCCCGTCCTAGCTCTTCTGGATCCATCGCAACTGTGGGAGGTTCGATGTGATGCGTCAATAGAAGGACTTGGAGCCGTCCTCATGCAAAACGGTCACCCAGTTGCGTATGAGAGCCGAAAGCTCATCCCCGTGGAAACGTGGTACACGACTGGGGATCAAGAGCTCCTTGCGGTAGTACACGCTTTCAAGATGTAGCGTTGCTACCTCGAGGGTGCCGAAGGGGGTGTGACGGTCGTGACCGACCATAATCCATTGGTGTTTTTCCAAACGCAACCGAACCTGTCAAGACGACAGGTGCGTGGGAGCGAATACCTGAGTCGATTCTCGTTCACATGGGAATATCGGCCAGGGCGCAACAATGTGGCCGATCCACTAAGCCGACAGCCTGTGGAAATTAAAGCAACCACCGAGGTCAGCGGGTGTTTGATGGCCATTGCAACAGCAACCACACAACCACCAGATCCCCTTGCACCTTTGCGGCAACCACCACGAGAGATTATCGATTACAACGGTTTTGTAAACAGGATCCGGATGGGATACTGTGTGGATTCTTGGTTTCAAGACTCTCGAAATCTGGACAAGTACGGCTTGGTGGAGGCCGCAGGAATCTTCTAGCACGGAGAACAAGTTGTTGTGCCAAACTCGGGAGACCTTCGAGCAAAGGTTATCTCCCAGCTCCACGACACGCCGGTCGCAGGTCACGTGGGACCCCGAAAGACCGGACAGGCACTCTTGGACCACTATTGGTGGCCAGGGTGGAGTGTCGATGTCCGTAAGTATTGCATGACATGCGACCCATGTCTTCGGAATAAGGCTAGTAACAAGAAGCCTGCTGGACTCCTCCAGCAGCTTCCCATTCCTGGGACTCCATGGGAGTGCGTCAGCGTGGACTTCATTACTGGTCTTTCGGACACGGCCCGTGGCCACGATGCAATACTAGTGGTTGTGGATCTTTTGACGAAGATGACACATTTCATTCCTACAACCACTGACGTGAACGCAAAGGAGACCGCTCGTCTCTTCTTTGAGGGTGTCGTAAAGTACCACGGCTTTCCGTTGCGCATTATCTCCGATCGAGATAAAAAATCTGCTAGTAAGTTCTTGCAAAAGATACACGAGTACTTTGGCAGTGAGTCGCAAATGTCGACAGCATTTCACCCTCAAATTGACGGACAAACAGAGCGCATGAATCGCACTCTGGAGCAGATGCTCCGCATGTACGTGAACCCTGCCATGCATGATTGGGACGAATTCCTAGCACCGGCAGAGTTTGCGGTGAACAACTCGGTGAACGAGTCCACACAGTTCACACCGTTCGTGTTGAACAGTGGTCGGCATC
>SZWC01018347.1:38905-50264 GCA_023375785.1 Penium margaritaceum
GTCAAGGCCAAGATCGACGACGAGATCAAGAACCAGAACTGGGGCTACTGAAACTCCCCTGCACACTCCATCCCATGATTGTCATCGATCATGAGCTCCAAGAGGTTCTGCAAAATAACCCAAAACTCATCAAGAACCAGAACCGGGGGTACCCAGGTCGCCGTCCCTGAAATCTTCCTACTTCCTCCTTCCCAGTCTGTACCGGTGTTGTCGACCTAATTCTAAGCCGCTTGGTCTTCTCTCCTCACCCTTCACTTGCAGACATGCCAAACGGGTCATGCGTCTAGCACCATGTTCCGTGTAGAAAAGCAATATGAGCAGTAGCCTAGTATTCAGTGGTGTACTCAGTGTTGGCAATTTCCTGTAAATCCAAAGGGGGACAGCAGCATGTAACATTTCCGTATGAAGCGGAGGGGAGGGCTTTTGGAGCTATCTGTTAAGCAAGTTCCAAAAGTGGGCCATTTTTTGTGGATCTCCCCTTTGCAATTCACAACCATTCCATGAATAGGGAAGGTTGCGCATACTGTACTAGCGCATGGCAAGATCAAGCACTTGAATTTTGCTTTTTACATGGAACATTGTCAGGCCCTGGGTATTCGACACAAATAAAAATTATCAGGTTTCTAATTGACACAAACAAAAAATGCAAAGGTTTCAGCTTTTGTCCCGTAGTCACCATGAAGTCTCACATTCAAACCCTTGTGTCTGACTGGGGCTCTGATACCAAATCGGAAATGATGAAGGGCATGCAGGCCCATGCAGAAACGAACATGAGCTCTGTGTGTGAGTGCGATGCAAGACGGCAAGAATCTAGCGAAGTGTGGACGTTGACTCCGAGATTTTTTTGGCACTGCTCATATTTTCTCGATGGTCGAGACCCGGGCACTTGGAGAGTTGTTCCGGCGCCTCGAGGAGACCACCTTTGTTGCTGTCGTGGTGTATGCAGTGTGTTCTCCCTGTTGACTCATTTGGGTTCAGCAGGGGTGACGGGGCTTGGTGCGGCTAGCTGCCAGCGCCCCAATATAAGCCCGCTAGGGGCTCATTTGTAAACTCTCCTTGTTCTTTTACATTCAGTGTTTCAGACTTCGCCAAATTCTTGCCGTCTTGCATCGCACTCACACACAGAGCTCATGTTCGTTTTTGCATGGGCCTGCATGCCCTAAAATATTTCCAATTTGGTATCAGAGCGCAGGGGGGCGTGTGAGCAGCGGGCGGAACGCGAAGAGAATGCGCCACGTGGCGCCACGCCGGCAGCAGCGTGAAGGAGCGTGAAACGACTGCACGTGAACGCCACAAGGGCGGTGAGCCGCGCACAGGAGCATTAACGACTGCGGCAAGCACTAGCATTCGTAGCAGCTGCACAGGCGGCAACAGCAACAGTAGCAGCAACCGCGTTGCGGCGTAGCAGCAGCAGCAGCAACAGCAGCAACAGCAGCGCATCAGCCGCTACAGCAGCGGCGTCAACAACAGCAGCACATAGCAGCAGCAGCAGCAGCTAGTGCAGCAGCGGCGGTGGTAGCAGCAACGTGCAGCAGCAAGCAGCAGCGGCGGCAACAGCAAGCGGCAGCCGCGGCAGCATCAAGCAACAGCAGCAGCTGCTACGCAGTTTAGCAACAGCAGCAGCAGCAGCGGAAGCAGCGGTAGCAGCACCGACGTCATCATCAACCAGCAGCAACAGCTGCTGCACAGAGTAGCAGCAGCAGCAGCAGCGGCGGCGGAAGCAGCAGCAGCAGCAACGACCGCAGCAAGTGCACCCGCCGCTACAGCGGCTGCTGCAGGAGGGCCTCGCAGCCCTCCTGTGAGGGCTCCCGCCCCCTTGGAGGGACCCCCTCGACCCCCATTAGGGGGCCTCTCCGAGGGGGCCCGTCGGCCCCTTTCGCTCCCTCCCCTCCTTTCGAGGGGGCCCTCGGAGGGCCCCGTCGAGCCCCTCCGAGGTGCCCCTCAAAGGGGCCCGTCGGCCCCCGTCGGCCGACCGACGGAGGAGCCGAAAGGGGAGAGGGGCCGACCCCCCCTGCCCCCCACACTCGCTCACTCGCTCGCTTGCTCAGCGAGCGAGCGAGCGAGCGTGCACGGGAGGGAGGGCCGGACAAGCCGGACACCCCCCCCCTCCTTCCTTGTTTTCTCCACTCGCTCACCTTAGGGGCAATCGAGAAAAGGGGGTGGGGGGCGAGTAACAAGAAACAAGAAAAGCGGTATGCTTGAAAGCGAGTGGAAAAGGAAACAAAGAAAAAACAAAAAAGACGAGGGTGGGGGCGAGAAGAGAGGAGAGTGAGATAGAGAATAAAAAGGTGGAGGGTGAGGGAAACGAAGAGAAAAAAAAGGGGTGGCTCAGGGCAAGGAGAAAAAAACAGTAAAAAAAAGGACAATCGTCCAACTACTACCGCCGCAGCAGCAACTTTCATTGCCGCAATAGCAGCACCAAGCGGTGGAGTTTTGAGGACTGCATAGTGCGGCAGCTGCGCCAGAGCTTGTAGTTTCGCGTTCTGAGCTAAGAGCAAACTGTCATCGGCGGCGACTTTTTTTCTCGAAACGCATCCTAGATCGGCGTCTTCCTCGGGCCCGTGGATTGGTGCGCGCAGTTCACTCCGTAGGTTCGACTACGGATTCGAGTCTTTCCATCTCGGAGGGCTGGGTCGTCTACCGCTTCAAGCAGCAGCCACACCTGCAGCCGCCATCCGTTCTCGTCTTGGAGTAGTCTTCCCTCTATTAGTGGCAACATCATTAGTAGTGGCAGTTAGTCAGACTCTAGTCTACGGGCGTGTTGTGGTCGTGAAGCTCGTCTCATCTGGTCACGTTTGTTGATCCGGACGTCGTGACCTCCAGGAGTGACAGTACCTACTGGCCTCATTCTCTCCCGTGGCTTGCTGTTTACCACCGGGAGTAGGTGCCCTCGGTACCTATCCATCGTCCAGCGCACGAGATGAGTGCGCGGACATCTGAGCAGGTGCCCTACGCGTTTGCCTGTTACTACTGTGGTGATGGACGTCATGGATGGCGTCGCTGTTGGACACGCCCTCCCGGCTGGCATCCACCTTGGCTACAGCCTCGTCTGGGCCTGTGTCCTCCACAGCATACGGATCTGCCGGTATTGGTAGATCCCCTAGTTGGACCTCTGGCGAGCATATTCGCCGAGATCTACGGCCTGCGGCAGACGGTGTAGCGGCTTTGTGACCTCGTCGTCACAGAGCGTGCTTTTGCTACTCGTTTGTCGACGACCTCTTCGATCACATCTCCTCCATCCTCTCCTCCCTCCTCATGCGATGGTATACCTTCAGCTCCACCTGCCACCGAGTCCCAGGCTGCCACCATCCTTTCGATCCTCCACTCTGTTGTGACCACGACGCCATCTCGCGATGACATGTCTTCATTTAGTTGTTCCAGTCGAGGGAACCCGCGACGTCAGCGTCAGTGCTCCGCACGCCATGCTCGCGCCGGTTTTCATACATCCTCCACCTCCTCGGCCTCCGTTGTTGTACCTGTCGAGGGGGAGTGTGGTCACCGCGCATTGCCTGATGTGACCGTAGCGACAGGATCCGCACTCGCGCCGGGCCGTGGTGCACGAGCGTCAGCTCAGGCATACTCAGATGATACGGTGATAGCACATGGCGTGGATTCTGCTCCCAACATGGCGTTCATGGTGGAGAGTTGCCTTCATCGTCCGGGTTGAATCTAGATCTTCCACAGCAGCAGGTGAAATCAGGAGGAGCAGAGGCATGGTGTCCCTGGGCGGTGCCACTCGCGGCTCCGACCGGTAGAGACCCAGCGGCGGCACAGGAGTCTCGTACGGATTGGGATGCGTCTACCGGACGTTTGGAAGAGTGTGTGCAGCAGGCTCACACCAGTTCGGCAGAGGTTGTAGGGCTTGAGACATGTATGTCATCGAGTTCAACATCTACGCTGGGGCAGGAGCCGGACGCTCTGTAGCAGCAGGTTACATCAGGAGGAGTGCATGTGCTACGTACTTGGGCGGTGCCACTCGCGACTCCGACCGGTGGCGGCCTAGCAGTGGCACAGGAGTATCGTGCGGATCGGGATGCCCCATACGGATTTCTGGGGGCGTTGGCGCACGAGATTCACACCAGTACGACAGCAGTTGCAGTGCATGAGCAGAGTCAGCCGGTTGGTCTTTTGGAGGTTGAGGCATTCTTGAGAGCAGTAGTTGTGAGAGGTGTCATTGGGACACGTGTTGCAGCAGACTCAGCAGGCTTCACCGTGTTATCTACGCTACCTTAGGACCAGCTTCAGCGTGAGGAGTCGCCTATGTTCCCAGAGTCTACGTCCNACATCAGGAGGAGTCCATGTGCCACGTACTTGGGCGGTGCCACTCGCGACTCCGACCGGTGGTGGCCTAGCAGTGGCACAGGAGTATCGTGCAGATCGGGATGCCCCATACGGATTTCTGGGGGCGTTGGCGCACGAGATTCACACCAGTACGACAGCAGTTGCAGTGCATGAGCAGAGTCAGCCGGTTGGTCTTTTGGAGGTTGAGGCATTCTTGAGAGCAGTAGTTGTGAGAGGTGTCATTGGGACACGTGTTGCAGCAGACTCAGCAGGCTTCACCGTGTTATCTACGCTACCTTAGGACCAGCTTCAGCGTGAGGAGTCGCCTATGTTTCCAGAGTCTACGTCCCATGCACAGGACGGAGTAGCAAAACACATGACGAAGTCAGATGGTGGTCTTCACTCCATTATCGAGCAGGTGGTAGCAACCAGCTTTTCCGACGAGACAGTGCGTGAGTGCCAGTTGCGCTTGTTGGTCGCCTTGATGAGCATTGTCGAGTCGGAGTCCTGCACACCTGTGTCCACTACGGTGGCAGTCGAGGATACTGGAGAAAATCCGTACACGCCGATGGAGTCAAATCATCAGCATGAGCTGAGTTCTGCCCCCTCGTTTTCACCTATTGGTGACCCTGTTGATGACATCGATGCTGAGAGTGGCAGTATCTGTACGGACAAAATTTACACATGCTCCACGGAATCTGACAATTCCTCCTTCTCCTTCTCTCTCGGCATGCGACCGCTCACTCCTCGCATGACAGACATGAGCTGTGATGTGGATGTGACACCTATAGCTGCATCCGATGTTCCAGCGTCTCAGCATATTGCGAGCTTGGTTGACCCGCAGGAGGATGGAGCAGCACCAGTTCTATCATCTTCAGCAGTAGAGATGCAGATGGCGCTGTACTCACGAGTTGTGTAGTCTGCATGCGCAGCATCCAATGAGGCAGAGATTATCCTACACCAAGTCGACATGGGCCACCTGGACATTTCTGAGGCAGATTGTGCTGATCTGCAAGAGCGTGTAGTCATGCTATAGCGGGAGATGATGGCAGCGCGTGAGCGATTCTCAGAGGAGGGGAGCATCAGTGCTATTGACAGGAGCCTTCCGCCAGTAGCATCTGGCACACCTATACTCGGGGATGATCTTGTACGAGCTCCGAGCATGACGTCTGTTGGAGACATGACGTCTGTTGGAGACATTATCATAGGAGAGGTGAGCGTGCCTTGGGTTTCCGCCATCCTCTCTTCTGTCGACCCCATCATCGCTCCTCCTTCTACTACAGCCATCACACACCTTCATCCACCCAACTCACCTGCCCCATCGTCATCTTCATCCATGAGTGGTGATCCGGTTCGTTGCTCTAGCCCTCCTCCTCTAGCAGTATACCCTTGTACCTCAGGGTGTGCTATCCCGTATCGGAGGCCAGCTCCGCCACTTCATCCACGCACGCGTGCTGCTCACCCATTCCCTTGCCTCTGGCATACATAGATCCATCGCGGTAGATCGGAGACAGGAGAGACTATGAGTTGGGACCCTTGGCAGTCATGCGAGGACTGGTACACCCCAGGTGATGCAGCTGCGATGTGAGTCGTAGCCGGAGACACCACTTCGTCCTTGAGGGAGGGAGCGGACTCGCACGTGACACGGAGAGCTATCTCTGCATGATGGATACACCACATGACTCATCGCCTTGGATCTATTCAGCTGCGATACCAGCATCTCTATCAAGGACATTGCTACCAGGTTCATCTGCCCAGGGGGAGTGTTGTGTGGACCTCGATCTGAAGCGACGTCATGGGAGATGCATGGTGAGGTTCATGCTCTGCTATGAGCAGCTAAAGCATCCGGCGTGTGGCTCATGCTACATGCCTGCACAACTACATGTCGACGATAGCACACTGTTGGTCGAGACCCGGACACTTGGTGGGTTGTACCAGTGTCAAGAGGAGACCATGTGATTGTGTGCTTTTGTGTGTGTCCATGCTGCGTATGGTATGTGTATGCAAGCTGGGTCGCTCTTAGGGGTCGAGACCCGGACACGTGGTAAGTTGCATCCGTGTTACGAGGAGATCCTCCCATGATCCGGTGTTTAGATGATGATGCTGTTGTGTTAGATTGCTCGCAGCGGTCTCGACCCGGGTACTGGTACCGCTAGTGTCACGAGGAGATCCGCTTGTCGCCTCACATGTGTGTGTTGTGCATTACACTGGTTTGTGCACGTGTGCATCGCTCCTCTCATGGTCAAGACCCAGACACTTGGTAGCATGTGCCAGTGTCTAGGGAGGCCTTAGGTGGGTAGCAGAGGTGTGTGTGTGTCGTTGCCTAGTGCATATTGTGGTTTGGCATACGTTGTTGTTCCATGCCTTTGTTCATTCGTTCTGGCGTTGACGGTTATGTCAGCCAGGGGGAGTGTTGGCTTGTGTGGCTTCCACCCGTCACGACCGACACCGCTGGTTTATCGATGTACCCATCTTCGGGGTATGTGGTAGAGGAGGGCGTGACGATACGACGGGCCTCCGGACTGCATTGAGACTTCTCTAGCACCTAGAACATCGCCGGTGAGACACAGTCGATGCGTTCCGGCAGCCATGTGGGCTTGTCAGGAGGTAGGAGAGTTTTCTCAATGGGTTGAGACCCGCGCACCCGGTGGACTGTACCGGGGTGACGAGGAGACCCGATGACTGTTGTGGGGCTTCCGATGTTCGGAAAGCCGTCTGTGATGTCTAGACGTTGATTCTGAGATTTTTTGGCACTGCTCATATTTTCTCGGTGGTCGAGACCCGGGCATTGGAGAGTTGTTCCGGTGCCTCGAGGAGACCACCTTTGTTGCTGTCGTGGTGTATGTAGTGTGTTCTCCCTGTTGACTCATTTGGGTTCAGCAGGCGTGACGGGGCCTAGTGCGGCTAACTGCCGGCGCCCCTATACAAGCCTGCTAGGGGCTCATTTGTAAACTCTCCTTATTCTTTTATGTTCAGCGTTCCCGACTTAGCCAAATTCTTGCCGTCTTGCATCGTACTCACACACAGAGCCCATGTTCATTTTTGCATGGGCCTGCATGCCCTAAAATGTTTCCAATCGGTCCCTGACCTCCGCAGACGGTCTTTGGGCGCAAGCGTAAGAATATTCGTGAAGTCAGGGCGCCTCCTGTTGCTGCTCGAGTCCCTTGCTCGCGCTTGAACACACGTTTAGGTAGCCTTATTTACGTAGGAAAATTTCAGGTGAATGGCTAATTTGACACAAACACAAAAAACACACGGGTAATTTTACACAAATTCAGAACAATGTCTGACAACATTCAACTAACTTTTCATGTGCTAGTATGGTACCTCATCCATAGCCCTACGCCCTTGCAAGGTTCACTAAAGTAGGCCGTGTGGAGAGACTCTTGTCGTAACCCTGCTCGCTTGTGGTGAGCAATGTGCAAGCGAGTGTGTAGCGGTGCAAACGAGTGTGCAACAGGATCAGCAGCAGGAGCAGCAGCAGTAGCAAGAGCAACAACGGCAGCTCCAACAGCCCTAGTCGGAGCGACAATCTGCACTGCAACGACAGAGTCAGCACAGAGTGCTGAGCAGCCACGGCAGCAAGTGCGTTGACGTCAGTCCCCACTGATGGCCCCCAGGACAGCAACAACGCTGTCTGCCATTGCCCCCTTCATGTGCACAGCTGCCAGGGCGCAACGCAGGTGTGCGGCTGCACAATGGCGCATGCGGCCACGTACACACTCGTATTGTGGCTGAATTGCTGCTCACTCGGCTCATGATCATAAACGGCTGGAGGGGGTCCAGCGCAGCACCAAATGTCGCCATCAGGCTCCGCCCGGCCCTTCTACATCCCAAGAACACTGTATGAACTGTCGAAATCACTGTTCCAACATGGGGGACCCCTCCAAGTTCTAGCCCCCCCCCAGCTCTGTAGAGCTTGTTACTCAGTTCATCAGCCAATCAGAAAATAGCTAATTTCAGGCTGGCAGGTTTTCTCGGTGAGGCCTGCCAGACGGCCGGCAGCCCAAAACCCGGGCGTCGTCCGTTTTGCCTGAAAACTGGACCATACCATAATACCGACGCTGCGAACACAGCCGTGCGGTCAGAATCTGATAGAAAAGTAGTAGCGAGGAGTTATGGCAGCCTGAACCCAGGCAGTGCCCACGATGGTTTATGCTGCCAAACAGGGCCATGCAACATGCAACTGGGACCCTAGGCAGCACATGACGACGCAGGCACGACAGTACGCGCTGGACGCATGCAGACAGCGACTGCGGTGGCAGTGACTGCCGGCAGCGCGACCGCCGAGGAGGCCTGCCGATGGAGCTTAANTGAACTGTCGAAATCACTGTTCCAACATGGGGGACCCCTCCAAGTTCTAGCCCCCCCCCAGCTCTGTAGAGCTTGTTACTCAGTTCATCAGCCAATCAGAAAATAGCTAATTTCAGGCTGGCAGGTTTTCTCGGTGAGGCCTGCCAGACGGCCGACAGCCCAAAACTCGGGCGTCGTCCGTTTTGCGTGAAAACTGGTCCATACCATAATACCAACGCTGCGAACGCAGCCGTGCGGTCAGAATCTGTTAGAAAAATAGTAGCGAGGAGTTATTGCAGCCTGAACCCAAGCAGTGCCCACGATGGTTTATGCTGCCAAACAGGGCCATGCAACATGCAACTGGGACCCTAGGCCGCGCATGACGACGCAGGCACGACAGTACGCGCTGGACGCATGCAGACAACGATTGCGGTGGCAGTGACTACCGGCAGCGCGACCGCCGAGGAGGCCTGCCGATGGAGCTGAACACGTCGCCAGAGAGAGGGGTCTCCCGCAAACTGCGAGACGACCTCAGCGTGCGTCTGCTCCACCGGACGACACTCCATCAGCGTCGAGTCTCGCCGTCAGTCATCTGCACGCCGATGTACACAAGCTGAGAGGACACAACAGAGCACAATGAGCGCAAAAACCAACACTCACCCATGACTCACCAGCGTAGTGCACATGGGCGGACAGAGACACGGTCAACACACAGACTCCCCAAGGACACGCAGAAGTGCAGGCAGAGACAAAGAAGGCAAGTCACGGATGCACGCCGACTGAACTCATAACCTTCTTAAACGAGTCCCGCTTGAGTGCCTTGGTCCGAAAGTCAGCCAGCTGCCGTGCTGTCTCAACCCACATGATGCTGATGCTGCCGTCGTGCAACAACGAACGCACATAGTGATACTCAACATTGATGTACTTTGTGCGAGTGTGATGCGGACCGTCATTTTCTGCAATGGCCATGGCACTCTCATTGTCACAATGCAAGGTGATGGATGCGACAGACTGACGCAACTCGGACAACAGACGACGCAACCACACACTCTCACACGCGCCTGAGCCAAGGTCCACGTACTCAGCCTCAGTAGTGCTGCGTGCAATGCACCCCTACTTGCCACTACGCCAGGACACAGCTGTGCCCCCGACCAGAAAGATCCAACTAGTGCGAATCTTACCGTCTGGACTGCCGGCCCAGTCATTGTCGGTGTAACCCACCGCAACGACGGACGGCTGACGGTGGAACATGAGGCCTTGTCGAGGGGTCGAGACGACATAGCGCAGTACTCAGATTGCGGCCTCAAAGTGGAGGTGACGCGGCTCCTGAGAGCACTGGGCCAAGAGGTTAACAGCGAACGCGATTTCTGGACGCGTCGTCGTCGCCGAGAACATCAGTGACCCGATGACCCGCAGATACGTGGTCACATCAACTGGCTCCCCCACAACAGCTGGGTCATGACTCTTCAACTTCACCTGGCCATCGGGTGACATGGGTGAGGATGCACTAAGCACGAGGGGCAAGTCCTGGGCAAAGCGATTGGACAGGGTCTACACCTAGGCAGCCTGGTGGATATGCAGGATGCCCTGAGAGCAAACATGCTAGAGCTCCATGCCCAGGAAGACTCGGTCAGACCCGAGATCCTTCATCTGGTAGGCGGCGTGCAGTAGGTCCTTGACGTGCTGGATGGCTGTCGCGTCTGGCGACGCAATGAGGAGATCGTCGACGTAGACTAGAACCACGGCGAAGGTCTGACCTCGTGGGCTGATGAACAGTGCGGGGTCAGCGGTGCTGCGCTGGAGGCCGCCACAGAGAAGCGTACTGCTGATCTCCTGGTTCCAGCACCGAGGCGACTGCTTCAGGCCATAGAGGGCCTTCCGCAGCCGCCAAACTCTCCCAGTGCCGTCGTCGAAGCCTGGGGGCTGCGTCATGTAGAGCTCCTCACCCTCCAGTGAGCCATGGAGGAATGCGTTGCTCACGTCCATCTGATGCAGCTCCCACCCGTGCTGGGCAACCAGGCTGAACAATGCCCGGCTAGTGGAGAACCGGCCAACTGGGGCAAAGATATGGTCGTAATCGATCCCATGAACCTGAGCAAACAGGCAGCATCCCAATGTGCGGCCTCAGGGGAGGCTCGAGCCTCGCGTACGGTGAGAGGGTCCTCTGGGCGCGCTGTGGACCGGACTGAGAGGGCATGTGCATCACGAGCCCCAGGTGGGATGCGTGCGAGTGCAGCCACAACAGCATGCCGATGCTCGTGATGAAGCATGGCATACCACAATACAAAGCCCGGGTGAAGGTCTGCGATAATGGCAGAAGTGGTCAGGCCGAAAGCCTTTGTGCCAGGGTCCCCACTCACGACCGTGGGAGTGGAGGAGACACGTGGAGCCACAGGGGGTCGAGGCGCCACGGAACGGGGAGCGACGGTCTACGCGCTCACTGTCGGCCGAGGTCGGAGGCTGCCGCCTGGGCCACGTGTGTAGCGCGGTCGGACAGAAGATGGTGCTGAGTCCGACGGGCCGACGGAGGCGGACGGTGCTACTAGTCTGGAGGAGCCAGTAGACGCCACAGGCGCTGCTGGGCCAGAGGGGCCAGCGGACACAGCTGGGGCTGCCGGCCCAGAGGGGCGAGTGGACGCGACTGGGGCTGCTGGCCCGGAGGGGCGAGCGTATGGGACTGGGGCTGCTGGCCTAGAGGGGCCAGCGGACGCAACTGGAGCCGTCGGCCCGGAGGGGCCATCGGAAGCGACTGGGGCTACCGGCCCGGAGGGACCAGCGGACGCGA
>SZWC01018348.1:2797-20831 GCA_023375785.1 Penium margaritaceum
CTATATCTATATCTATATCTATATCTATATCTATATCTTTATCTATATCTATATCTATATCTATGTCTATGTCTATGTCTATATCTATATCTATATCTAAATCTATATCTATATCTATATGTATACCTATATCTATATATATATATGTATATCCATATCTATATTAATATCTATATCTATATTTACATCTATATCTATATCTATTTCTATATGTATGTCAATGTCTATATATTCATGTAGATGTATTTGTATATCTAAACTTATATCTATATCCATATTTATATCCATATTTATTTTTCCTGATTGCATTGGAAACTACTTCTCGGCGTTTTTGTCTTTGAATGTGAATTTATGGTCCACACGGTCGTATGATAAAAAACATTGGAGCGAGATGGTTTTTTATCGGTTTCAGCTGCGGGATATTTTACGTTATTGTCGCTAAACACGGGATGGAAACTGCCTTCGCTGCTGTTTTTTTTTTTTTTGGTCGCGCACAATGAACAGTTGCGGCCAGGCTTCTGCCGGGCCCCACCCCGCTACCGCGGTGCCCGGCAGATGCCCTGGCAAGTAAAAAAAAACCCCAAACCCCCCAGTGTAACTAGGAGGTTTGCTCGATATTTGGGAGGGGTTTGCAACATGACGCGCTTCCTTTCGCTAGTTTTCGAGTTCGCACTTGCGACCGTCAAAACTCGCGACAGGATTACTTTTGACATCGGCAACGCCAGTGTCAGTTTCGCCCACTTCGCCCTCGATGTCGGCGAAGTCCGACTTCGAGGGCGTGGGTACAGTTGTTTTATTTTTCCGTTTTCGCTCGCATGAAGAATAACATGGGCACCGATGTCATGTCGTTTTCGACTATGGACACCGGCGTCTTTCCGTTTTTGACTATGGACACCGCTGTCAGTTCGTTTTTGACTATGGACACCGCTGCTTTATTTGGCGAAACGATGGGCACCGGAGCATTTGTGCTCAAAATCTTGTTCACCTCCTTGGTCTGTCTTTTCAACTATGATTGTCAACAATTCAATCATCGTAACGAGGAGGGGAACGTCGCACCCCTTCTGTTGTGATTTGTGACGTTCCTGTCAACCACTACAGTTAACTGTGACCACTCGGTCGTGTCCATGCCTGTGCAGATCCCTGATGCGGAACCTGGTGGCGTAGGTGCGTCGTCTAGTGGTGGACCACTAGCTCGGAGCTGGCCGACGACCACCCCAGAGTCTTGGATGCTGTCTGGGACATTCTGCAGCTTTTCTGCAGCACGTAGGAGTTTATCGGTGGACTGGCCGTGGGCCCGATTTGAATGTTCTTGCATTGTGTGTCCACCGTTTGATGCAGGATGCATGCATGTGACCAGTCGTAGCGTCCGGCTTGAGATTCTGCACGTTTATGAGAAGATGCGTGGAAGCTACCTAGCAACACAGCCGCTGACTAGGCGTCAGTGCCTGGTCAGACGGTGACGACAGTCACAGGTCGTGCACACAACGGCAAGGGTTTGGCTAGGAGACACAAGACAAAGTGTCAGAATGCTTCAATAGCATATGCAGAGAGAGATAACAAGTGACAGGTCCAAGGCATAAATACCTACCGCGGCGCACGGCGGGTGTCGCACGCGGCAGTCCAAGAGCTGTCCTAAAACCGGCCCANATGCGTGGAAGCTACCTAGCAACACAGCCGCTGACTAGGCGTCAGTGCCTGGTCAGACGGTGACGACAGTCACAGGTCGTGCACACAACGGCAAGGGTTTGGCTAGGAGACACAAGACAAAGTGTCAGAATGCTTCAATAGCATATGCAGAGAGAGATAACAAGTGACAGGTCCAAGGCATAAATACCTACCGCGGCGCACGGCGGGTGTCGCACGCGGCAGTCCAAGCTGTCCTTAAACCGGCCCAAAACCACTGTTTTGGCCGTAACTCTGCGCACACATGTCAGAATGCTACGTCGTCTAAACCTAGACGTGCAAAATCAAAAGACGGATGCTACGACTGGTCACATGCATGCATCCATCATCAGACGGTGGACATACAATACAAAAACATGCAAATAGGGCTCATGGCCAATCCGCCGAAAGACGCCTGTAAGCTGTAGAAAAGAGAGCAGAGAGTCCCGGCAACATCTGGGGCTCTGGAACGGTAGTCGGCCAGGTCCAAGCCGGTAGTCAGCCGCCAATCGTCGCACCGGTGTCACCAGGGCCCGCCTCACGGATCTGCACGAGTATGGACACGGCTGAGTGGTCACAGTAAACTGTACACGAACGTCACAAATCACAACACTCCCCCATGACCCGATGGTACGTATGTCCATACACGTGCAGCACTGGTACAAACACAATAGTGAGTGACACAAACAGATAAGGCACAAACGCATATCCCACACTCAACCACCCTCAGGTATGGGGCGAAGTCCAATAGAACGAATGGCCACCAGGAACTTTCCGTGAGCTAGTGCCTTTGTCAAGAAATTAGCACGCTGCATGTCAGTGCCAACCCACATGACGGAGATCACGCGTCGCTCCACAAGATCACGAACGAAGTGATGCTCAACTGCAATGTGCTTTGTGCAAGCATGAAAGACACCGGAGTTCTCCGCAATGGCGAGAGCACTCTGGTTGTTGCAACGCAGCACAATGGCGGGTACTGACTGCCCAAGCTCAAGAAACAAGCGCTACAGCCATACTACCTCACCAGCCCCTGCGCCCAAAGCAACATACTCTGCCTCTGACGAACTACGTGTGATGTAGGCCTCCTTCCCGCTTCGCCACGACAGAGCGGTACCACAGAGCATAAACACGTAGCCAGTACGGATGCGCCCATCTAGGCTCCAAGCCGAGTCACTGTCATTGTAGCCGTCAAGGATCACCGAACACTGTCGACGAAAACAGAGTCCGAGGTACCGCGTGGAGACCACGTACCGCACCACTCACAAAACCGCATGAAGAGCTCTCGCACGTGGAGCCTACGAAAACTGAGCGAGGAGGTTAACGACAAACGCGATGTCAAGACGCGTGGTAGTGGCCAGGTACATCAGAGATCCGATGAGACGGAGGTACAAGGTCACGTCCACTGTCTCCCCCAGCTGTGTAGGATCATCCACTTTCAAGGCATCCTGCCCACTGGGTGTGAGAGGTGTGGAAGCGGAGGGCACTGCACCGAGGAGATCGCTAAAGCGCTCCCCCACGACTCGTGCATATCGGGCCTGATGCAACAACAGTGTCCGATGTCTACGATATCGCACGATCTCCATACCGAGAAACACCGATGCAGGACCGAGGTCTTTCATCCTGTAGGCAGTCTGCAGGAGAGCGTTGGCCTCCTTCATGGCCTCCAGAGACGGAGACGCGATCAGAAGGCCATCGACATAGACCAGGATGGCGGTGAACCGCTCGGGTGTCGGTAGGATGAACAGAGAGGGGTCTGCCTTACTCTGTACGTATCCTGAACGAGTCAAAGTGCCGATGATCTCCCGGTTCCAATACCGCGGAGACTGCTTGACGCCGTACAAGGACTTGCGCAAGCGCGAGACCTTGTCACCGTCCTCAAAGCCCGGTGGCTGAGCCACGTAAATCTCCTCATCCAGAGAGCCATGGAGAAACGCATTCATCACATCCATCTGGTGCAGTTCCCAATCATGCTGAGGCACTACACCAAACAGAGCTCGAGCTGAGGTCATGCGGCCGACAGGGGCAAAAGTGTAGGTGTAATTGACTCCCTCAATCTGAGAGTACCCCTTGATGACCAAGCGGGCCTTGTAGCGTTCCAGTGAGCCATCCGGCTTCACCTTCTTGCAAAAGACCCACGTGACCTGAATAGCCTTCCTCCCAGGAGGAGGGTCGACAAGCTTGTAGAATCTGTACTCTTAGATAGCGCGAAGCTCATCCTCACAGGCAGCACTCCAAGCGTCAGCAGCCTATGATGAGAGAGCCTCCCTCAATGTGCCCGGGTCGGGCGCCATAGAGGGAGAACTCTGCGTGGCAAGTGCACACGCCTCAGTGCCGGGCCTAACGACCACTAGATTAGCTGTTGCGTCACAGGCGATATAGAACTCGCGAGTGATGAGGTCGAGTCCTACGGGGCATGCTGGATGTACCTCTGTGAGCTCAGTGCAAACACTCAGGCCTAGGGCCTTTGTGCCGGGGTCACCACTCGTGATGCTTCGAGAGGAGCACCTGGGTCCGGGGCCCGACGCTCGCTAGGCTCCGGAATCCAGTGGTCAAAGACAGCCACCGGGCTCACGGGAGTAACCTGAGGTCGAAGGACGCACCTCAGGCTCAGGGACAGATGCGACCGCAGCTGGTGAGGGCTAAGACGAGGCAGCCAGAGATGCCGTGCGAGGAGATGCGTGTGTGGGAAACACAGGGTTGGGTGTGACAGCGGGAGCAGGCAAGACTGGACCTGACACTGAGGCAGGAGTACCAGCCGACATAGGAACGGGAGTGGGCAAGGCTCGATCAGATACAGAAATAGGGGTGCCAACAGACGCAGGTGCTGGTGCAGAAGGAGACGTGGAAACAGAGGTACGTGTGGGGTGTGAAACAGGCTGGACAGGCTAGATCTCTGGGCCAACGGCAATGATGGCCGGATCATCAAGGGCCGGAGACTGAGAGGGGACTCGAGCGGACACGTCCGCCTGATGAGGGATGCTCGCTGGCGTGGAAGTCTCCCCCATCCACTGAGAACCCTCACAGGAAGGAACATGGGTGGCGGAGAGTGCTGAGATTAAAGTCAAGTCACAGTAGGTGAGCGACTCGAAAAACAGCGCGTCGCGGGACTCAATGACGCGACGACGAGTAGGGTCCCAGAAGCGCTAGGCCTTTGACCACGGGGAAATGCCTATGAAGACACACAAGCGGCCCCGAGGTCAGACCTTGGACCTATGCTGGTCCTCGGTGTACCACACGGAGGCCAGGGAGCCCCAAACGCGAGTGAGATGAAGGTCAGCACGGTGTCCAAACCAGAGCTCGTACGGTGTGATATGGTCCGGAAGCGGACCATGCGGGAGGCGGTTCCAAATCCAAGTCATGTAGGCAAAACCCTCAAAGACAAAAGATTCCGAGAGACCGCACTCAAACCGCATGGCGCGAACCGCCTCCTCCATGGTGTGGTTCCAGCGCTCAGATACACCGTTCTGCTGGGGGGTAGCAGGAGCGGAGACCTGGTGAAAAATCCCGTGCTCAGCAAAGAAGGAGTCCATCTCGCCAAGGAACTCGCCGCCCCGATCCGAGCAGAAGGTATGTAGCATGTGGCGGGACAGACGCTCGGCCATCACTAGCTAGAGGCAAACGGCAAGGGCGGCGTCGCTCTTCTGACGCAGGCTGTAGACCCACCGCATCGGGGTGAAGTCGTCAGTCAGAGTCAGAACATACCAGCCCCTCTCAGACAGGGACTCGATCGGGAGACGGCCGAGAAGGTCTGAGTGAAACAGCTCGAGAGGCCAAAGCGCTTGGGAACGATAGTCAGGGTAGGTGCATCGGTACATCTTCCCTTGAGCGCAAAAAAGACAGTCAGTCTTGGGTGGCTTCTCGAAAGAAGCCACGTCAAGACCGAGAGCAGGCTGTGTCCAAATGAGCTTCGACACAGTGTCGAAGCCCACGTGACACAGATGACGATGAAGCAACCGCTGGTGTTCCGGAGATAGAACACCAGTGACAAAGACACGACCGGAGGAAGAGGAAGAGCAAGGGGAGGAGGGCCGAGTGATGCGATACAGATCATCTATGACTGAAGCACGCAAGACGACACTGCGGGTGTCAGTAGCAGTCACAATCGCTGAGTCAGCGGTATGTTCCACAGAGAGACCCATCAAGGTGCAGGCACGCACAAAAAGCAAGCTGAGCTCAACACCAGGCACAAACAATACGTCGGAAAGGTACAAGGGGCCAGACAGACCATCGTAGGATACAACCCCAACACCATGGACTGGCAAGGACTGACCAGACCCTGTACGAATGGAACGGACAGACGTGACAAGACCGAGAACAACAAAGTCACTACGACGGCACGTCATGTGACGGGTGGCACCAGAATCGATGATGCAAGTGCCACCGGAGTCACGGCTGGTGGACGTCACTGTACAACGAGAAATGGAACACTCGGCACTAGAGGGACGTTGAGCTGTCAGTGGGGAAGAACGACGCACAACACAAAGATGAGACTCATGAATCCACTCGGTGCAGTCAGGCCCATCATCATCACATGTAGACAATGCTCCCCCATACGCGTCACCACGAGCCACAAGAACGGATGAACAAGAAGTCTGTGAACCACCCGACGATGACAGCACACACTCACACCTCCTTGAAAGCGGAGCGCCAGAAGGTGGCGAAGCTCGGCGATGGTGCGGTCGCGCGGGTCTGGATTGCTGCTGCTCGTTGGTGAGGAGGCAGGAACAGCTGCAGACGTGGCCGCCGCGCGTCCGGAGGAGGATGCGGGTGACGTTTCAGACGTGGAATGGAGAGCATGAACAGCCTGGAGCCGACGAGTGATCCACGCCCAGTCAAGCGGCTGCTGGTACTCGATGTAGCGATGGGCGCCTCCACAATTGTAGTAGTGCACAGAACGACCACTGCTACCACTGGATGACGACTGTTGCTGACCTGACCCACGCTTCCTATTCTTCTTTTTCCCCTGGACGGCTGCTACAACACCCTGTGTCTGTGTGGGTGTAGACGGGGTCAAAGAGGAAGAGGAAGATAAGGAAGTGATGGAGGAGGAAGAGGGAGACTGCAGGAGGGAAGATGGTGGTGATGCGACGGCTACTACAGTGAGGGACGTCTCCTCATGGGCTACGGCTACCTCGCGGGCTGAGGTCACCTGAAGGAAGAGCTGATGCACCCAAGGAAGTACCTGCACAGTGGCTGAGAAGGGCTCGAGGACAGCGTCGCTATACTGTGTGAAGATGTCAGTGTACTCCAGACGAACTTCGAGCATAATCGTATGAAGCGCCCACAGCTGTGTGCCTCCTGAGGTCCCCAAGCGCGTGTAGATGCGCATGGCGCGTCGCCAGTAATCCGCTGCAGGCTCCGTAGGCCCCTGACGAAGGGAATGGAAAGCACAAATGTGTGATGCACGAGTGGCGTGCGTCTCTACGGCCCGCGGGGATAAGGCCAGATCCCAACCTCCACGGGGATCGGCGCCGGTGCCTGTGCCGGCCTCGCCAGGGAAGGGGCGGAAGTCGGCGACGGTCTCGCGTGGAATGGCGTAGAGGAGTCCGCGCATGACCCGGGCTGTTGTCAGTACCTGTGCTGGGTCTATAGGCTGGTACGGGCTGTGGTAGTAAGGCCACAATATCTCAGAAGTAGCACACACCTCAAACAGGATCTCCGAACAGTCGAAGCCATCCTCACTGATGTACCGTGGAGCTGGTGCCTCAAAATCCTTGGGCTGCCGCTCCGTGGGGAGAGCAACCACAGGCTGAGTACGACGAGAGACAGGAAAGACTCATGGAAGAGGATGGTCACCGGGGTAGTCAGGTGACGATCGTTTCGGGGAAAACGGAGGAGATCAGGTGCCCGTTTGCAGCTGACGGAGGCGCTCCTGAAGAGCTCGAATCTCCTGAGCCGGGGAATCATCCGTAATGCCTGGCATGAGCGGCTCGTCATCAAGGAGGTCAGCAGGTGGTGGGACAGGTCAAGTGCCTGTCACAGGTGCCTGAGCCGACTGCTGGGTAGAGACCGCGACGTCGGCAGCTCCCTCAGAAGCTCGCTGAGGAATCGTGGACTGAGCACGCAGAAGCTCAATCAGCGTGCGGATAGCGTCAGTCTGCTCTCTCTAGAGGCGACGCATCTCATCCTGCTGGCTCCGCAGGTCCTCAATGGCCTGCGAGCGTGGACTCAGTATACCAGACGAAGAGGTGGAGGGGTCGCCTGGTCCCTTCTCCTTGTCGGACAGGCTCATGTCACCGCTCAGTATGGGACGACAGGTCAAGTTTGTCGGTTTTCATAACCAACAGCGTTTCTCGAGGATTAGCCTCGCTGACAAGGCAGTACGCCAACCGCCACCTCACCGACGACAATGACCCATTTTGATGTGACATAGTGGAAAGGGTACGGAAGGCCAACAATTGCACAAACCAAGCTCACAAGAGGAGTTTATCAGGTAATTTGACAGCATTGGCAACTTGTACTTGACGACGTTAAAACCAGTACTAGGCCATGGCGTCCTTGCACTACTTGTCGCTAAAGGGTCGTCCATTGCCGCCTCTGGAGAAATGGGTAGGAGTTGTGGACAATGGCTGCCACATGGACCTCTATGATGCGTGGGTCGGGTGGGTTAACATCAAGCGCATTTGGGACTCAAATGGTCTTGGCCCTTGTCTTGCAGAGCCATACAACATGTGCTGGCTCATGGGTGTCAAACCACCGCATCGCTGTCCTTAATGGTTCCCGCCTCACTGGCAGCCATGGGTCCTTCCGGACCCACTGTGGTGTGCGAGATTGTAAACCGGTAAACTTTTGACAGGACTAATACTGAACAGGTTGCGTTTCAATGCTGAACCACGGCTCCTTGTCAACTTTCTAAGCGAAGACTTGTGCATGTTTTACTTCTCCACCACTGTTTTCACATGGAAACATGTCTCCTTTGGATCCTATAAAGCTGCAAGGTCGTCCGATGCCGCCGCTCTAGTTGTGGGATGGAGGACTGGAGTCTCCTCGACTTGGTCCATGGGGAGAACTTCTCCCTCCACGAACCCCTATGGACCAGTTTGATGCATGGGTCGCGTGGAACAACATGAAGAGCCTCTAGGACTCCAAGAATTTGGGCCCCCCTCCAAGTGATCCATTCGACATGTGCCACATCATGTGTGTGAAGCTGCCACATTGTCGTTCTATGTGGTGCCCACCACACTGGCAGCCATTGGTCCATCCGGATCCCTTATGGTGCGCAAGACAATGATCATTTTGGGTGGTGTACGACCGGGTACATGGGTTATTTTCTCATGACTCTTTGTACCTCAAGTACAGGGTATTTTCTTAATTTTCAGACCATCTTTTTAAACACATATGACAGATATTTCACATACTTATGCAATGTGTGCTGCACAATACAAAACAGAGTGGATCATTGTCACATAGACTAACCATAGAAACTGCCACATGTAACACAACATGTATGTGAAGCTGCCACATTGCCGTCCTATGTGGTGCCCACCACAGTGGCTACAATGGGTCCATCCGAATCCCTTCTGGTGCGCAAGACGATGACCTCTTTGAGTGGTGTATGACCGGGTACATGGGTTTTTTTATTCTTGTATTTCTCAGACCCTCTTTTCAAATTCATTTGACAGATACCTCACATATTCCTGCAATGTGTGCTGCAGAATAGGAAACACAGCGGATCATTGTCAAATAGACTAAAGATTGAAGCTGAAACGTGTGCCACATCATGTGTGCGAAGCGGCCACATCGTTGTCCTATGTGGTGCCCACTACACTGGCAGCCATGGGTCCATCCGGATCCCTTATGGTGCGCATGACTAGGACCACTTCGCGCGGTGTAGGACCAGGTACATGTGTTATTTCATCATGACAAATACAGGGTATTGTCCACACCGTCTATTTGAACTCATATGACAGACACCTCACATATTCAGACAATGTGGTAGGCCATGTATTGATTCCATATGTTTCTGGACCATATTTGCATGCTTTCCTTTCACATTGCGAGCATGAGAAGCAGGAATCCCGGTCTTCCACCATTCAATGACGTAATGAACCAAAGGTTTGGATGACGTTAGCAAGACCACTTCATGCAGAGAGCACATTACTAGAAAGGACCAGACTTGCCGTTCACTATCCACCGCCGCACTTGTGGGGGTAGAGTATGGATCCAGCCAATGATGTCGCACGTGGGGCACAAGTGCACCGTACTGCCAGAAGCATGTGCACGAACAGGATTCATGACCATCATGTTGTCAAGGTCTTCAACAGTATCATAGAAGACCTCTTCTGGAGGGGACTCTGAAAGAGCACCGATGTCAAAGGGTTCAGGGCACGTGCTGTAGTACAGCCTGACCTGTAAACGTCTCCATTCCGAGTGCAACATCGACATCAAATAGCATGAGCTAGCTCCATGCATAAATGAAGTCACCATAGGTAGTGCTATCGAGAAAAACGTACACTCCATTGACAAAGAGTGGAAACATTAGATAGAAGTACAAATGACTTTGATCCCTACTTTTATACATTGCAAGGAAGCATGGGCCACGGTAGTCACACTACATGAAATGACATGTCTTCCTTGGTACTCTAATGCTATAAGTTTAGCTTCACGCATACGTGCACTTCCATTTTCACCATTGCAACAACATGGACTGGGGTAGGTACATTCAAAGCAAATGTGGGAATACGGTTGAAAGGAACTACAGGAGTAGGAATCATAGCCACGCCCAACACAAGCACACTACTACGTTCTACACAGACTCTGGCCGCCCACTGCCCATGCGAAGCACACCGTGAGCCCAGGGCTTGTACTTGCTTCCAAACTTGGCCATGCAGTGCTGGAATGCTCCATTCTAGGCCTGCAGAGTGACATGAAAATATGTTAAGAAATGGATGTTGGTGTGTCCATGAAATGAGGATTTGTACAACAAATTACACACAGTACTATTGGAAACTCTCACCTTAAATCCCAAGTTTATCCATGCCTCTTATTTGTGTCCCCAAGAATGTTCATATGCCTCATCATCCACGTCATCTTCCCCGGCCTCTTCTCCTACGTCACCCTCCCCATATTCCTCTAGTCCACCATGCTCCTCCATCACCTTGGCACCTTCAGCGTTGTGCTCTTCCTGTGTCAACAATCCAGTCTCTGGATCCGCCGCATTCCCCACGGATTCCTCACTGCCACTGTCAGACACGTTGTCGTCGAAGTCATCCGCGGGTGCCTCACCAACCTCGTCGTCCGTCAAGGATCCCCTAGGGTCTACCTCAGGGTCGTAGTCCGATGCTTCACTGTCGTCCGTTGCTGCCCCTTCTTCTCGCCCTGCACCTTCATCTGTCTCAGCTCGAGCAGGTCCTCCTCCTGCTGCTCCCTCTCATTCTGCTCTTAGCGCAGTTGTAGCTTCGTGAGGCCGAGGTGCGACAGGGTTTGGAAACCTCTTCTTTGTGTGCCCCTTACGGCCACACTTCGGGCAGATGAAGTTCCATTTTTGGAGTGGCATACGCTCCATGCGGGCGCTCCTAGGACGACCACGGCCACGCCGCGATCCTGGTTGGCCCCAACCAGGCGGCGCAGGTTGGTTCAGTCCAGCAAAGGACAGTGAGGGCATGGGGTTGCTGTAGGTGAGGCTCCAATACTGCACCTTCTGTCCGCGGCTCACGTGCGCAGTCGGGTCCTTGCCCACCTCCATCATGAGCGCACACGCATGCTGGCATGGCTGGCCGAATTTGCGACACCGACGACACTCAAAACTCCCCATGGCAAGGTCCACGTGCCAGCGTACGTTTGTTGGGCCACAAACCACTACCGACGACAGACCCTCGATGATGATGCTGTAGTCACATGCAACTACAGAGCTGTGAAGCAGGCATCTCGCTGGAGCCCGGGCAAGAGTCTCGTTGCACTCGGTTGTCTGCTCGTGGCGCTGCACCATAATACCATACATAAAGTAGTACATTTGCAGGAAGCAATAGAAGGGGTAGAGTTTGCGAAGGTTCCTCAGACGGGCTTTGAGCGACTCTGAAGCATTGCTGGTGATACGCCCCCCCTCCCCCAAGGCACAGGGCACATGTAGGCGGTCCATATCTGAAGAGGTATGCCTCCCTGTCTGTCCCGGCCTGGTATGAGATAGTCCGCGGCATGTTCGCTCACTGCCCGTAGGTGACGTGCTGCCCGATGAAGCTGGTCATGGGCCAGTGCCTGTGCGCACTTCCAAGCCCCGTAGGCCGCCTTCTTCCCAAACTTCTCTTGCACATTTCAGCGGAGATACCAGGCACAATAGGTTTGGGTAGCGCCGGGCAAATGTCTTACCAGGGCCTTCGCGATGCCAACTCTTTTTTTTTTACATAGTTACCGCACCTACAGTACAAGCGCTAGGGTAAGCTCTTGCCAAATTCTCGCAAAACCACATCCAAGTCTCCTCGTTCTCACTGGACACGAGAGCCCAGGCCATCGGACATGCGTGATCGTTCATGTAGAAAACGTGTGCGACCAACATGACTTGCTTGTGGCCGTTCCCCAGGAATGTGCCATCCATTGTGATGATCCTCCGGCTGTAGTTCCAACCAAAGCGGGTGGCACCAGGCGCCACAAAAGGCCCACTTGAATTTGTTATGTGCATCTTGCTTTGCAACAGCATGCGTAGATGGATCAATGCGTTTCATCTACAAGAACACAAGCAATACGTAAGACCTTCAAAGAGGAAAGTGAAAAGGCATCATTACAACAGTTTCACATACATGACGGGACATACCTCCTGACACAACGCCAGAAACATAGCCCATTATTTTGCCTTTGCGCCCATGTGGTAGGCCTGAGCCATAGTTCTTGCATGGTACAGCGTACTGTTGGCCACCTGAATACGTGCGACTTCCTTGATGATGGCTCTGAGTGTGGTTGGAGGTGTTTTTGGATCCCGCGCCGTTTGCTGCGATATGTGCCTTGCAATCCACCTTGTGGGTCGGGCAGGGCTCCCACGGCCAATACTCGCCATGCAGTAGTGGCCTTCTGTCACATGGGACAGCTTCACCGCTACCAGCTTTGAAGACACAACTGCGCGTACGTGCCTCACGCAACCACGTGTGAGAGCCTCACGCATCGTACGTCGATCCGTCTAGGCTTGCTGCGCACCCACTACAGCCCAAAGCGGTTGGCTACCGCGTAGTCTTCAATGGCCGCCCTGCAGGCAGTCACGTTGCAAAACGTTTTTCCCTCCACGAGGTCGTCACCATCTACCTTTCTTTTCTTTGTCGTAGAATCGGGGGAGCTATCTCACATTGCTGCAAAAAGGAGAGGACAAGCAGTTCAGGAAGCATCCCCACCCTGAAGTTAGTGGACCGGCATGACAGTGAAAGACGTACTGTTCACAGGTATGACAAACACACAACGGCAAGACTGGACTTCCATGAAAGCATGAAAGAAGTATAAAATGGGATACACAAGTTACCAGTGGAGCCACTAGGACAAAGTACAAAGTGCCTTGCCCATGAATGGGTGTATGGTGGAGCCTCGGTCTGCTCCGGGGAGCGTGGCTCCATCCGGAATAACCGCATGATCTCCGCAACTTCTGCTTCCAAACGTCTTTCCCTGTCCTCATAATCCCGATCTCTGTTCAGCCAGAAGAAGAGTTCTTCCTCGGCACCTGATTCACAATAGAAAACGTGATGTGCCGGACTCTGAGGCTGAGCTGGAGGCAGCACTGGAGGAAAACCATGGTTGGCAGGGCGATAGGCGCGTTGCTAAAGTGGTGGTGTGGCGGGTCATGCCGCAAGTTGGGCATCGGGTCAAGCAGCGGGTCGTGCCGTAGGTCGGGTAGCGGGGGGTGCAGTGGGTCATGCCGCAATTCGGGCAGCGGGTGGTGTAGCGGGTCGTGCCGCATGTCGGGCATCGGGTGGTGCAGCGGGTCGTGCAGTGGGATGTGCAGCAGTTGCTGTAGCTGGGCATCCAGCGGGTGGTACAGTGCGTGGTGCAGCGGGTGGTGCAGTGGGTGGTGTAGTGGGTGGTGCAGCGGGTGGGTCAGCGGGTGGTGTAGTAGGAGCCGTAGCCGGTCGTGTTGCGGCTGGTGCCACTGTTCTTCCAGTGCGTGGTGCCGCAGGTCGAGCAGCGGATGGTGTAGCGGGCTAAGGGTCTGCGGGTAGTGCACCCAGCGGGGTCACACCCACGGCAGTGGAGGGCCACCCCGCAACCGTCGGTGGGTTCGGCCGTCCAAAGTTGCGCCCTTCGGTCTGAAGGGCCACACACAATTGTGGCGCCTATTGCCGGCGAGGGTGCATGACCGGGAGGTAGCGGCCGTGGCACGCGGAAATGAGCCGCCGTGGGCAAGCCCCCTTGGCCGGAGGTGATAGCCCGTCCTTGTGTGATTGGGCCTAGCGGTGGGGAGAGCGCGGCACTTGTAGAACGCAGTGCCTGGGCACATGAGAGGGGTGGGCGAGTGGGCGACTTTGTCGAATGTACACGAACCGGTCAAGCAGAGAAAGGAGCCCCCGCCCTCCGGGTACTGCCCCGTGTTTGGGGCGCCATAGCGCGAAGAATGGGCACATTGGCATTTTCTGAACACAATAAATGCCTGACGTACCCTGCAGATCGACTCACCTTGCTTGATCAGGAGAGAGAGCGCCATGTTGACGCTCCACCGCCAACACATGAAACCCTGGCATAGTTGCACATCGGCGCTAGAGAAGCCGAAATAACAGACATAGTGGGGGGGGGGGGGTCGCTAAGCCCCCGTCCATGCTCACACTAACTCTGACTTTCCCCCAACGCATGTCAGGGACCATCGCAACGTACATGGACTGGTTCTGCAACCAAACCACGTGCAGTACTCACNGGGGGGGGGGGGGGGTCGCTAAGCCCCCGTCCATGCTCACACTAACTCTGACTTTCCCCCAACGCATGTCAGGGACCATCGCAACGTACATGGACTGGTTCTGCAACCAAACCACGTGCAGTACTCACGTGAGACAAGGGTCGAGGGTCACTGGAGCGCCTCCATTTGCGCACATGCAGGTTCGACACCCAGGCTGGTATCTGAGCATGCAGGCCATGTTTCATCCGCCTCATTGTTTACGAGTGTACGTAACGACAGCATGGCAAAGGAGAAGCAACGACGAAGGCAGCGGAAGACCTCTGTTGTCATAAAAAAGCAACTACCCCTTCCATCGTGACGAAGCAGATCGCCTAACCAAGTATTTCTGTGTATATGTCTACACGTTTAAAGTTGCGTCCACCGTCGTGCAGTATCTTGTTGTACGGAAAGCAGAAACAAAACCAAAAAATAAAGTTCAGAAGAAAAAAAAGTAACATCGTGCCCAACGTGCAACACATATAACGGAGATACCGATAGCCCTTGATAAGTAAAAGTACCATGGGTGAATGGTTGCTTTCCCGCAAAGCGACGGGTGGATGGTTGCTTCTCTTCCGAACGACGGGTGGATGGTTACTTTTGTTCTGAATGACGGGTGGATGAGAGTCACACTTTGCGTTTTATGGGTATCTGAGCTATTTCACCCAACAAGTTACCCTAAATTACGATCAAGGTTTTAGGGTTTTTGTTTTGCACAGGCTTCCTATAGGCCCCGCGATAGCGGGACCCAGCATGTTCCCTTGAAACACATGTCGAGTCTTGGTCTCCCCACGCAAACCACCTGCATCCCACCCTTCCAAAAATCACAAACTGCTCAAAACTGAGGCTTGTGAATGCTTGAAAATGTTGACGGTAACATGTCGATGCTACATCGCGTGCACCGCTGACATTATCTTTTTCTCGCTCATTGTGGGTCAAGGAGTCTTCTTTTAGAGATGCCGGGTAGGGGAGTGTTATCATTCCCAACGTCAGTTAAGGTAGTATTATTGTTTTGAACCCCGAGTAGTGCATATACACAAGCACATTTTGTGCATAATGATTCCATATACCCTTGACGGATACATCAGACTTATGTTCATGCTTGCGTAGATATAACAGATAGTCCTCCCCTAGAAAAATGGAAGGATCACTTTCCTAGTGTGTATGCCGCGAGGCTCATGGGTGTGTTTGGCTTACTTAGCAGAGGCCCTTTTGGTCGCAGACCACTCTGAACGGGAACGTGGAAGTCCGGTTCACGTCGTTCTCTGTGGACGGATGCCTTGGCTTTGAGCAAGGTCGGGAGTCCGAGTGCACTGACTCGTAGCCACGTTGACTACTGTTCTGGTAGATCGCGTTCCTTGAAGTAATGATCCACCAAAAAGTAAAAATGGGCATCATATAACGACAAAATCATAGGAAACCAAGACCGTGAGGCCCAATAGTGAACAATCAGACCAACCCGAAGGGCTCGTTTGGATTGATCGGTATTGGGTGTCACGGTCCTGGGTTTCTACGATTCGACCGGTAAAGGACGCCCTTTTCTGCAATTCGGTTGATCGATACTTCCAATAATGCAATTGACCAGACCAGTAGTCAACACGACTGCGAGTCAATGCAGTTGGACTCCCACCCTCTGTCATGGCTAAAGCATTCGTCCACAGAGAAAGACGTGAACCGGACTTCCACGTCCTTGTTTGTAGTGGTCTGCGATTGCAAGGCCCAATGCTGAGCAATCCAACCGCACCCTAAGTTTGTTCGTTGCGTGCTTGTCTTTGCTTGTGAGGTCTTTACATATGCGGCCCGCTGTTTGGTAATGTTTTCCGAGTCGTGGCCGTTGACCGTGAGCGGCCCAAATACGCGACGCCGTGAGGTCCATGACTTCGAGGTGCCCTCCTGAAATTGCACTTTTTACGGGTCGTGGTCCTCCGGCGTGCCTGAATTACATGAAATTCCCTGTCTGCTACACGAATTCACATGCACACACAAGTCGTGTAGCAGATAGGGCAATTCCCGTAATTCAGCCGCGCCGGAGGGCCACGGCCCGTCAAAAGTGCGATTTCGCGTGGGCGCCTTTAGGTCATGGCCTTTGCGGCGTCGCGAATTCGGGCCGCTTGTGGTCAAGGGTCACGACTCAAATAAATGGCCAAACCGCGGGCCATAGATGTAAAGACCTCCTTTTCTTGTTGTGAACGTCGTCGCTTTGCGACATGCCACACTTAGAGTGTGTTTCCATCGATCACGTGATGGGGCTCCCGCCTGGTCCCCCATGAAAAAAGGAATATTTTACCGAAAATGAACGGCCTAGATCTTTTTATCCGTACATGCGTCCACGGAGATTGGCTCCCGCTCGATGTGACGCTCCAGACCTGTCAATCACGTGATCGCGTTCCTCACTCCAACGACACCACCCAAACCCATCAGCCTCGAAGCTTGATCGCCCTCGATGGACGAGAGAAACGCATGAAAACCTGCAATGGAATCTATCGCTGCAAACAAAGGATGGACATTCGGCTAGGGTCATGCAAACAGGCAACATTGCATGCCCATCGCTCGATGGCGTTGGCCTATGTCCATTTCGGAGGGAAGCCATCACGATGGGTGGCTGCACGGGCACTGCCCATCCAGACCGTTTGGTTTTAACAACAATCTGGTCGGGCCTTCGAAGCCCATCACGTGGTCTATGGAAGGCCGCTTTTGCGCGACGCCTTAGCCGACTCGGTTTTAGTCGGGTGATACCAGGATGGTACCATTTGTATGCTATTCAGATGCAGTATACATTTCATACACAAAGCACCGTCAACGCCACACGCTCTTGTGAGAGGGCTTGACAGCGGTTGGAATTTGTTAGTCAGTTGGATATGCAAAGATTCTGTACGAAGTACCATTTTTCTACCTAGTTCTTTGCCCGACGGTTATCATTATTACTTTTCTCCTTCGACAGTGAACTTCGTTTCCCGCCAAAGGCATACATCATAAAGTAGTTCTTTTCACTCCTTTGCGTACCCCAAACACTCGCCGTTTCATGAAAGAGGAAATGCGACCTTCCACATGTTGCTGAAGGCTAAACGACAAGACTCCGGAGTCACCCAAAGACAAAAAGATTAGAACGTTCCCAGTGGCAAATACAAAATTCCGAGAGAAAGGGCTTGGTGGCAAGGAATCCCTAAGCTCCCTAAACGGAGATTTCTCAATGAATTCCATAGCCAGACTTGAACTCGCACTCAGCGCACCCATATTCCGAAATGGTTTTTTCCTAAAACCGGTTGCGGGCAAGAAATGCGATTAGAGAAAGAACCTTTCTGTGCAAAAAGGGTAACATAAGGTAAGTATCGCCGGTTGCGGACTAGTAATGATGGCTTATTTCTCTAACATGGTGACACATTTTGTGAAAATGTGGTAAGAAGACATCATACATAAAGAGAAAGAAACTTTCTGTGTACAAGAGAGAGAGAGAGAGAGAGAGAGAGAGAGAGAGAGAGAGAGAGAGAGAGAGAGAGAGAGAGAGAGAGAGAGAGAGAGAGAGAGAGAGAGAGAGAG
>SZWC01018348.1:30635-57048 GCA_023375785.1 Penium margaritaceum
AGAGAGAGAGAGAGGGAGTGAAGGTAATAGATAGATGCCTGAGTCAACGTGACAAAGAATGAATGAGATAAATGTATAAGAGAAGTGAGCATTAAACAAGCTGATTAAACAAGCACCTCTAAGCTTCGCACAGTCCTCAACATTGTCTATTTCAAGACCTAGGACACAAGTGTCGGTGGGTGCACACTCTAGCTTTATCACCCCTACAATGTCTGCTTGATAGTCATGGCCCGTGTCCACTGGTGGGCTTACCATGCTTGCTGTTTAAATCTATCTCTTACAGTTACCAATCCATCCACACAGTGCATGGAGAGTGAGCTTAAGCTTTGACTCATACGCTTGAAACCATCGTATAGAATAGTTGTTTTTGATAGACCCGTTCTTTCCAAATATATGTATTGCTTCAAACACCATCTTCCTTTCATGATACCCCAACCGTGGAATGGTCTTGTTGCACCTCTTCTTCTTCCCACTTGCCGCAATGAGAGATGAAAGTAAAGGGGTGTTGCTCATTACCTTGCTAAACGCCTTTCATACATCTGTAACTATTTTTAAACGTGGTGCTTGTCTTGTTGGAGTAGAAAGTGACTGGTGCCGTTGTATGTCCCACCTGTGCATTCTGAATGGGTTTTTGTAATGGAGCACGCAATTCTTATGGTGTACCAGATTTCTGCCTTGTTCGTTGTGTTTGTGATCCATATGTACCAATCGATGCATGCCGGGAATGTCTATTATGTGGTGCACACTATTGTTTAGTTGATGTGTGTGGTTCCATTGGCACATGTGCCTGTGGACAATGAGAGTGAAGGCATGACATGTGGTCGCATCATGCACATGCTGGCAGCATGGAAGTATAAATATGTTGTATGGTTGTGGAATGATATATCGAAAAGAGAAAGAATAGATGTAACTTCACATGTGGTAGTAGAAACATCACGCTGGATTTCAAACAAGAGCAGGTACATCTGTTTTTGGAATGATGATAAAGTCTCTCTTATCTCAGAGGAAAGCTGTCGTTCTGATTGAATCCGTGTCTCATCATCCATGCAATCCAAGATTTGATCTTTGAACTGAGACCACAAAGGGTTCTCGCTTGAAGACACCGCATGCTGGAATATGTTCACCTCTCGATTTTGGCTCTGGAGAAGCATTGTATCTTGCAGCAGCACGTCTCTTGAATGGTTCACGAGTTTGAGGAAGCCCACTGCCGCTTCATCTTGAAACACATATGGAAGTAAGCTATGTCTTTGGAGAAGAATGGGAAACAAATGACAAGCATGAAATTCAATGGTAGCACCAATGCGTACGCCAATGCCAATACCAAGAGCAACAACACTGATGCCATTGTTTATTTCATCACCAACACTGACATGAATACCGACACCAAACCCAATTCCAACACAAACTTGTCAATGTAATTCTAATATTTTCTGGACATGGATTAAAAACATATGAACATGGAGGAGAGAGGAAGGCAAACATGCACCCTTGCTTAGAATGAGAAGTAGGAGGGACATGTGATATGGATGAATTGATGCATTCATGTAATGTGAAACATAGCTCCATGAGTTGAGGTAGTTTCTTGTCTTTCCATTGAGAGATCTGTCCATTGAGTGCTTCAAACGGCACCTCAAGTCCTCGTGGAAGATGGGACCCCCTCTCTTGTTTTTCATTCAAGCAGATACCAGCCGTTTAAGTACCGGATCAAGTTTGAGGTTTTGTGGTGTAGTGGTTATTGAGAGGATCGTACATCCACCTACTGTGTTGAATTATATCATAATGAACTACGTTGCGACATACATTCACCACACAAGGTGAGAGCAATAGTTTTCTTAGAACATACGATGATACAGTTAAAAGGAAATGACTTGCCCAAAAGCGACCAAGGGCATCGCCCCATGTAACCTGCCAGTGTGTGTGACCTTGGAGGAGCAAATGTCGCAATCAAAGAACATCTTGAAATGTGCATGTTGTGTGAAACAAGAAACCTCCATAACCTTCCCCTTCACAAACTTCACACAAACTGGAATATCATACCATGTTTTGAGACTCTCAAAGTTGGGGAGCTCCTCAAGGAGCATATCCCAACTTGCAAAAAACACACATGGCTAGTCCACTGACACTACAAAACGTCACATTTCAAATTCTGAATGCCCCTAGAAACTCTGGGTGGCCACCTACACATGAAAGGAAGATCCTCTATGAGAATAAGATTGTTGGGAAATCCCGAAGGACGACGTTGGAAAAAAACAATATGTGAGCAAAACATACATTGTTCATCTTGTTGTTTTTTTTATTATGCACAAGACAACACCAAGCTCTATGGGCTGTCAACATGTTTTCTTTCTTTCAAAAGAGGTTCCACGAAGCACCGACACGGGCATCTTGTCCGCGGCCTAACGTCGTATTCAGTATGAGCCAATCTGCATGAAGTTGGAATGAAAACAACATGTTCCTAGCTGTGTTGAGATCGTAAAAACATCGCTTTGCACTTGATTATGGTTTTTGTCTTAAAAATCATATAGCAAAAATTCAAGATTCATTCCTGCTTGAGGATCATCATAATTCCTGTATTAAAAAGCAAGAAAAGAATGCCCTTGGAAGGAACTCAAGTACACCATGAAAACATCATGAAAGCAAATGTTGAGGTAGTTGAGTAACTTATTAAGAGACAAATGAAGGGAAGTTTTTGTCACTTACCTTTTGTTTTCTTCAATTGTACAGATTCTGTCACCCTTTTGATCTCCATGATCTTATCAATCAAAAGGAATGGGATCTCGTTCATAGGTTTCCTGAGGTGCCTTTATAATTTCCATAGCAAAGCCTTGATTGCCTTCTTCAACATCCCAATAGGCTTGGCTTCCAAGCTCTTCACGTAGCGATAGACCCTGGTAGTGGTCACCTGTGTTGGAAACTCAGTTCCAATGTGGCTCTTACCGTCTAGCACGTACACGACATGTTTGGGCAAGCTCGGAGATCGAGCGTGAGCTTCATGTTGCCTCACGCTATGTGAGCAAGGATGTAGAGACAGTCAATTTTACGAATAGAATAATGGTATTTTGCATTTATTTTTGTTCATGGACATGATCATAACATTTATAGGGCTAGTCATGAGCTCTCCAACGTACCAAACTGTGCACAATCTAGCAAAGCGTAGCCCAAGTTACACTTGCCGAAGCGCACGCCTTACCCACCACAGAAGCGCCTAACGCCTCCATGGTGCGCACATGCTGCGGCGCCTTTCTTCACGTGCGAAGCTCCTTTTCCAAGGTGCATATCCCATTGCACGTGATGTAGGTGTCCCTTACACTGTTTTGACGCACCTCCCCCATTTGTGGATCGAGTTTGGTGATGGGGTGTAGCAAGGTTTAAAACGTGTGCATGGACCTGCAGTCAGAATTTTGACCAAGTCCCCAAGTAACAAAACGTACTTCGGAGCTTCGGACGCCAAGCCAGTGTTTTGGCTAAGTCCCTCTGGAACAACCTGTAATTTTGGATCCGGTGGACATTATCCACCAGACGCCTTGGCAGTCTTCCAAAGAAAAATCCCCAGATGGACGTTTTGTTACTCGTTCTGGCCAAATTTTCACTGGAAGTCGAGTCGCAGCCGGCTCCTAGAGCCGCTACGCACAATCCAACTTTGGAAGTTCACATCGCCCTTGTTACTTGTCCGGTTCAGGTGAAACAGCTTCCACCAGATTCAACAACTCATCAACTTTCAGGGGCAATCCTCTATTTTAGGATCCGAGCAAACATCAAGCCACTACATTCAACTACAAGGTTTTTCTTCTCTGGCGGCTTGTCAGTGCCTTTTGGTGCCGCACTTGGGCAGGCGGAGGGGCAATTTTTTCAAAGTTCTCCCCCATGCCTGTTGCTCATGCTTCCTCTCACTCATCTTCCGCTATGCCCTCCAGCCCATCATAGCTGGACATCCTAAGCCCGACCACGCTCATCGCATGCCGGTCCGCGGGCTGCACTTTGGTCAAGCAATCCGCGAGCATGTCGTGTGTGATGCAATGCCGCAACACCACCTGCCCCTTTTCAACCATGTCCTTCTCTTCTTTTGTTTTGCGCAATGTATGCCAACTCCAACTTCACGGCGGTATCCCATTGCTCCCCCTCAGGCCGTACAAGCACCTCTTACACGGTTGTAGGGTCAGTTGATGCAGCCAGCATGCACCGTGTCATGCCGATCCATCGATCGTTGCCTACCTTAGAGTGCTTCCACGCTCTCCGCTGCCTACTGTTGTAGCATGACACTTTTTGTGTGGAGCCTTGTTGTTCTGCTGTGATCCCTTTGACTGTGCTTGCTCTGGTGAAACTTTGATTTGACGACTCCCCAGGGATCTCTCCCGCTCTGTCAAAACATTGACCGGACGGGCGGCGCGTCCATAGGATTTTTCTCTGATGGCCAATACGAGCTCTGTTGGGGCACGTGTTTTGGCACCCGGAATGCCTCCTCCAACGGATCTTTTTGCTGGATCTCCAGCCCAGCTGTATTGTCCTCGGAGTCTTTTGCGTCGCCTGCTGCACCTACTACACCGCCACGCTTTGACGCCACATCCCTATCCTCCACGTCCACCAGCTCCTCGCATTCAAGGAGCTAGAAATACCCCCCCCTTACTTTGGAGTGTTCCCAATGGTCATGCCATTGCTGATTTTGCTTAAGCTGTGCTACAACTCCCCTGGCAGCTTCTCTTGTAGCTTCCTCCAGCATAAACCAGCAGATTTTTTAAGTGGCTTCGTCCAACTAGATGGTGATGCTCTTGCATCGCTGCAATTGTGCCTCCTTTGGGCAAGTTTTCAGAGCTCCCGGTTTCTCTACAAGCGTGGGCATGGCCTCATGCCACAACCAATTTGCCCTGCTACCGTTGGAGTTTGTAGCTGCTTCTATCCCGTGCCGAGTCACGCCATCGACATCACAGCTCTCTCAGCTGCCAATCCATTGCGCTCGTGCACGTCAGGCTTGCCTGCCGCATGGTGCCTCCCTCCTCAACTTTGCTTTTACAACTTGATTCTGCACCATGCTGTTGACGGCCTTTGCATCCTGCACCCCTTCACCCTCGTGCTTGTTTGACCACTGGCCCAGGTGGTCTGGTGCGTCCACTTGCACTTGCTGCAACTCTTGGTCCCTCAACATTTGCAGCTGACTTGCTTCTTGGTGACTTGGCGGCTGTTGTTGCCTTGTTGCTGATGCAACCCACCTCTCTTTTTTTGAGGTGTTGGAAGCACTTGCCTATTGCTAGCCTTCCACTTCAGTGGAAGTCATTAACGGAGCCATTGCTATTGCTTTATTCACTACCATTGGAGCATTTTTGCCCCATCGAGGTCATCATGCATTTTGTAACACTTTTGGCACATCCTCACTTGGACCCAGCTTGAGCCTTGCCACAGCCACCCTTAGTGGACTACTTCCTTGCCTGTTGGAGTGGCCATATTCTCTTGCTGCTTCAAGCGCATGCATCACTTGGTGTTGCTATTCCTGAACCTGATGGCATCTTATCTCCCTTGATCGTGCATCTACTGCCTAGACTTGACGCGCACGTGCTGACCTTGCGTCAGCACTACTGTGTCGTACTCTAGCTTTTCTACACAATGAAGACGCCCGGACCACCTTTTGTGATGTGGTTCTTTTTTTTTTTCATTGTTGTTGAATTACACCAGGAAATTCCTTTGTTACTTTTGGCATGGTGCCAGCTCCCCCTGCCTGACACGCCGGCTGCGCCTCGCCCGCCACGGTAGCCAATTTGCTCCACCAAGCTTGGTGTTGTGGCAGTTTGGGCACCTGCTGCCCATTGGGGTTGATGAGCGTAGCCCCATTCTGCTACGCACCGCATCTCACTATGCGTTGGGTCCAGCTCCCCCGGCTGACGACGTGTGCGGACATCCGCAGCCTCCTGGGTTGAGTTTTGTGCCGGCTGATGTCGATGCCCTCTCGTGCTGTTACTACTGCGCTATTGCGATGTGCTGCACATGTGCATGCTCTTGGCCCCACAACGATGTCTGTTCTACGAGCTCCCTTATGTACTCGCCACGTGCCAATGCCACTTGTGCCGTTCGTGCAACACCGCTCCACTTATCCCTCGCCATGATGCGTCGTGCCTAATGCCGACGCCTCTTGTGCCAATCGTGGAGCTTGACGAGTTGAGGCCGCCCTCGTTGTTGGCGTGTGCCTCTCCTTTACAGTAGCACCTTGCGCTCTCCTCCTCCTCACCATGAACACGGTCATGACAGCTCATGAAAGCCCCGCCTAACCCTTCTTTGTGGATGAGGACAAGCACCTCCTTCCATCTTGTTGCATTTTTCCACCTTGTAACCCTTGGGAACTGTTCGGCGCTGGCCCTCTTGTGGTAGCTTCCTCCGGCAGCTTGCGGGTCGCTTCCTTTGGCACGGCCAACATCTTGTTCCGAAGCTTCCTAGCACAAGCTCCACCTCCCTACTCCAGCTAGCTTGCTGGTGGAGATCGGGCATGCCTCCCCCATGCCACCCAGCCTTCCTCGACAACGGCAAACCACGCTCCTAAGTTTTGGAGCAGCGGATCTCGGCGTGTGATGACGACGGACCCAGTATGTTTTCCTCCCAAGATTTTAGCGAGGTCCACGACTTCCACTCCGCACGTCATCCACGCATGAAACAATATGCCACGATGCAGTCTGGTCCTCCTTGTGGTACCAGGACAAATGGTGCCATTTGGACGCGTCTCGATCCCCGTGTCGTTGTTTTGATGGCGCCCAACATAGGCGGATGAAGACGCCGTTTCACGTCCTCTCATGGACTACTACTCTGTTTGTCGCACTCCAGTTGATGCGTGAAGGGTTGCCTTGCCACTGGACAGGGCCACCACAAGCACCTCACTTGTGGAGGTAGTCAAGCCGGTATGCTCACACAAGCAATGCACGTTTCACTTGACCTGCGACAAGCGCTCCTCCATGTGGTTCTGGATGCCTCAGAGGGTTTGTGGCAATCCGATGTATGAGTTGAAAGTTCAAACAGAGGACCAAGCACCATGGCTGATTTCTACCCATATCATTGCCTCAAGGAAGTTCATGGCATGGCTCAGCTGAGCTTGCTGAAGCCTTACATGGAGAAGCACGGTACCACTGGCGTGTATTTTCACACCGCCCGCCTTCTCCCAAGGACCCGCTATATCCTCAACCCTCTTTGATGTGGCAGGCCTCTTTCCATGTGTCATCCTTTTACCACCACTGCCTGAGCATGCGGAGAGACCAGCATTGGCCTCTGTCGTTGCTTGCAGCGTGCACACCGTGTACGAGGCAGTCACATCTCCCATCTTCATCTCGTTGCTCATGGAAGCTTTGCAAGCCTTTTCATATGTTAGCCATGTTGGCCCATAACCCATTGATGGAAATTCTATTCCAATATGGTTCTAACTGTTTAGCACATACACGCCATGTTTGGGCAAGTTCAGAGATGAAGCATGAGCTTTCTGGTCGCCTCACACTATGTGAGCAGGGGTTTAGAGATAGTTAGTTTCACGAAGAGAATAACGGTATTTTGCGTTTGTTTTTGTACATGGACATGATCATATTATTTATAGGGCTATTCATGTGCACTTTAACGTACCAAGCTGTGTGCAATTTGGCCAAGCAAAAGCCCATGTTGCGCTTGTCAAAGCGCATGCCTCACCCACCACAGATGCCCCTAACGCCTCCATGGTGCGCACACGCCATGGCGCCTTTCTTCATGTGCAAAGTGTCTGTCCCAAGGTGCAGATGCCATTGCACGTGATTTGAGGGTCCCCTGCAATATTTCAATGCACCTCCTCCAATTTCGGGTTGAGTTTGGTGAAGGGGTGTAATGAGGTTTGAAACCTTTCCGCAAACCTGCAGTTATGTTTTTTACCAAATCCCCAAGTAACAAAACGTACTTCTGAGTTTCGAACGCCGAGCCAAGATTTTGGTCAGGTCCCTCTGTAACAACCTGCAATGCTGGATCCAGTGGATGCCATACACCAGACTCCTCAGTAGTCTTCCAGAGCAATATCCCAAGATGGACATTCTGTTGCTCATTCCAATCGATTTTTCATCAAAAGTGCAGTCGTGGCCAGCTCCCAGAGCTACCGTTCACACCCCAACTTTGGAAGCTCATATCTCCCTCGTTACCTGTCCAATTCTGATGATACAACTTCCACCAAATTCAGTGACTTGCAAAATCTTAGGGACAATCCTCCATTTTTGGATCCAAGCAATCCTCGAGCTGCAAAATCCAACTGCAATGATTTTTCTCTTTCTAGTGGCTCGTCAGCGCCTGCCGCCGCTGCACTTGGGCATGCGAAGGGGCAATTCATTTAACAACCAGTGCTTATCAAGCGAGAAAACAACCTCTTTCTCCTTCACAGGCACGGATCCAAATGCAAAAGACGCTGTAATCTTCAATTACTTGGGTGTATGTTTTGCGTGATGAGCCCTTCCTTCAAGTTTCTTTACTGTGCTTTGCTGGTTTCTACATTTTGTTATGGTTCCTCATAGTTGGGTAAGCATGTTCTTGCGGGGACAATTCGTGGGCATGTGCGCTTTTCTTTGCTCTAGGAGACAAGGGGTTGCTACCAGGTTGGAGCTTGATCCCTAGCCGAGTCAGTGAAAATGCAACCAGGATCCATGGTCTTCTAGGTATTTGAAGGCTATTCATCTTTGGTGTACTTAAGTTTACGTGACCTTTTGCTAGAGTGGCTACTCTTCCTCACCCTCAACGCTCTTAGGATTTTTTTCACAAACTATGTAAGTCAAACTAGTGAGTAAGCAAAGGACCTCTCAGTGTGCTTTTGAGGTTTTGACAAGAAGAGCGCCAGAAGCTTGGTGCAGAAGAGGGTGTGACCAAAAGCAGGAGTCTGGGGCCAAAAAAGTGACTATTTGTCAAGGGACAAGGGGTAGGAGCAGCATTGCCCCAATTTGTGTTTGAAGTTTGGAATCAAAGGAGGATTTCATCATTGCACTCTTGAGAAAATTTTATATGTTTTAATCCAAAATCCACAACAAGGAGGGTCTAATATATTCAACAATGTTTTTTCCTCGTCGATGAACGTTCTTAAGGACCTCTTGTGGTTGTGAATGTTGATGTGGGTTTGAGAGACCAATCGAATTTACTATTTTCAACAGTATTCAATAATATGATAATACCTTGCAAATCCTTGATTGAGAGACACCCTGCATATGCAAAAAGGTCCCACCCATGCCCAGAAGGTGATGGTTGGTATGAAGGGTGGTATGTGAGTACAAAAAAACTCCCAAAACCTGGGAGGCACATCTTTACTTGTGATACCACCACACATAATGTGTAGAGGCGCACAATGATTTCTCTATGCACCGAGTTGCGGTAGGGCCGTGATTTGAAGCCAAGTTATTACTATTGATTCTAGCAGCTTGCAAAATGTTTTGGTGGTTTCCGCCAAGAAGACTCCGTGTGTCAAGGGACGAGACCATGAGCAAGGGATGCCACCAGAAGTCACTAGTTCAGAATCATGAAGAAGCATAAATTGCTTGACACGCCTAGCCGGAGGATAAGTCAGGGTGCCACGAGAAGTTGGCATTGATCCTAAATTTACACAAGCTCAACTTGGGTGGCCTACCTAAAAAGCATTACGACCATGGTGAAGGAGTTGTGATTGCCATACTTTCGATCTTCCAACACTGGCGGACTTCAAGACATGAGCGAGTAGCCTTTTGGTAGACCTTTTACTACCCACTTGACCACGCAAATCGCAACACAACATGCCAGGAGGCTTGTTTTCCAAAGGAATGATATGGATTGCATTTAATACCAAAACAATGCTACATTTTTAAAATCTAGGTATGACATGGATTTTCCAAAAAATGTAGAATGGATAAGAAATACTTGTTGTTGACAAACCACAGAGCCTCATCTTAATTTGTTCAAATAAAGTGGGTCCCTCCACTGTGTTCATGAAAAAAAAATATCACTAGTTTTTTTTCCATGTGTCCACAACCCATAAATGCCACGTGGAAAAACATGGGATTACCACGCTGTGTATCTTCCAAACCCAATACACAAAACTAGATGTGAAGTATTTCCATTGGAAAACTGTAAAGGAAAGTGTGAGCTTCTTTTCAAGTTTGGACAGGGGTTGTATTTGTGACCTCCCTATGCACCAACTCTCCATGAGACTCATAGAGAGCTAGTGGCTGGAGAAGTGCACAAGTACAAATAGTACCTAGCGTTGGACTTCCAAACACGGTGGTGTATTTATTGAGACACACAAAAGCCGTCGAGGTGTTGTAACTTCCACCACCATGCTTGTTAATCATTGCATGCTAAACTTAACTTTGTAGCGTATGTCACCTCATCAAAGGCCACACACATACATTATTGACCTATCCGGACGTGTCTTGCACGTCACTTCAAGCATCAGAAAACAATCATAGTTCATAATGGAAATCCCACCAGAAATGTATTAATTTTATCAGCTTACATAGTAGTATGACTAGTCTACACCTAATGCACGCCACTTAATTATGGAGATATCCTAAGTCTAAGGAATTTTCTGGTAACAAGACTTCCTTCAACTCTCCCACTTAGCCTTGTCCCACTGGATCCAATGCGTTGACATCATCATTCAGTTTTTATTGGTCTATTACTGTTGTGATGATGCCCAAAAACATGTACTTCATTCGATTAGACCAATCAAAACATGATGGCCACACCAATTGTGATGGCATGATTCTCTGCCACTCCATCTATTCCCTCGACACCTTGCTACTCAGTGAGGGTGAGTTGGTTCTCTCCCCCATGTCCTCTCATTCCATGCATGAGCCACATAAATGTGAAGCACAATACAAGATAGCGTACAATGACAGTGACGCCTGGTCTCATTTGAAGTTGGCTTCTCTGCGGTGAGGGTGGACAGCGTGGGTCCTTTGTGGGTTAAAAATGCACATAAAGCAGCTTCTACTTCCCTTGGAATCTTTGTCTCTCCTTGGAGCAGATGTAGGCCATGAGGTGTAGGCGGTAAAACTTTAGGGTGTAGGCCATTATATTCCTTGAGAAAGGGAGGTCTGTATGTTCTTATCACCAAAACGGACGGCGAGGACAATCGGATCAATGGGAGGCTATCAGATCTTTGTGGTCACCATGTTGCTACTTTCCAATTATTTCATTTTGTGCGAACTTCAACGGTTAGAGATATGATCCAACAAATTAAATTCCTTGGCCCCATGAACTCTCAGTATGGCAAGTTGACTAGGGCCAATGATGAAGATGTAATGCTAAGTTGCCTTTGTTTCTTCTAACTAAAAAAGATAAAGCCATGTCAGATACGTTGTGAGCACCTCGCAGGTGGGAAGGCAGGAAAAGAGAAGTCACAAGATGATCTGCGACACAAGGCTACTTTGTTTAGTTTGCACACGTAGTAAAACGTGAGAGGTGATACAACTCAATTGCTCAGAGATTTTTAGGTCCAAAGTATGTCAAACAAGTGTTCATCCATACTAGAATGCATTGTAACTATACCATCATCAACCTTATGATGAATGATGTTGATAACTACTCAGTCCCCTTAATCCCCCTCATATGGAGGCATTCCTTTGGTATGGAACATGGTCAACACATGGGCCCTTCAGCCGCCTTGTGTTCCTCTAGTGGTTCTTGAAGTGGCACATGGTGATGGGGTAATCCATATACCCAAGGAGGTTCGAGAGGAGATAGAGGTATAGAAAAAGGGTAAGACACCCTGAGAAATGGGTAGAATGTTGCTGCTGGTGAATGAAATTCTATAGGGGTCCTCAGTCGAGTTTTGAAGGTGGCATAGGCATCTATTTTAGTGGGACTAATGGTGGCGGCGGTGGAGGAGCCCATCACATGTGCTCCATTTTGGACGAGTTCTTCTACTTCCCCTTCAAAGGCTAAGAGAGGCCAAGAAATCTTGTGGAAGGAAGCAGTCTTTACCACCATGTCTCTTACCACCGGGTACATGGGTATGTGGAGCAACCCCATGAGATGTATGCTCTGCCCTTGAGGTAGGGGACAAGTGACCATGGCTAAGGAAGGCACTAGCCGTTATAAAGTGGACTTAGAATGACCATCATGGATTTTGAGGAATCCTAGCTTGTTGCAGTAGGCACGTGCGATCTTCCGCTCATGCCTGGCATGAGCTTAGCGTAAGACCACTACCAAAAGAAAATCCTTTCACGCGACGTTCACCACATAAGGCCCTCCACACATAGTTTGGATTTTTTGTGTCAAGTCAAAAAGGGAATGAGAGAAGGAAAATTCTTGAGAATAGGAATTCCACAAGCAATACAATACTTTGGTTGAATTTTATCATGATGGAATAACACGTACCCTACTGCTCAAGGTATTCAATTTTCATTGGTTTTCTTGTCGTTGAAATTGTGTCAAGATTTCGTTCGATAGATTTAGAAAGTTTCATAAATAATTTAAATTGCATTTGAGTGAATTCAAGGTGCTTGCAATGTTCAATGAAATGTTTAAGCACGGCTTTTTTCCCTTCTTCGTATAAAGCATGGAATTGATTGCATTGCATTCTTCTTACTCAAATTGTACTAGACCACTTTGTAGCAAACAATGCAAAGGGAGAGCAAGAGACAAGTAACGAGATTCTTCATTGAAATATTCAAGAATTCTAATCACATTACCTCATCCTCCTCCTCGATACCCTCATCTTCAAACATCACATGTCCATACATTCCATTTGCATGGCACTGAAAGTCATCCTAGAAGACCTTTCCAAAGCCCGCTCTAGCCCATGCATTTCTAATGATGTCACCATGGTTGTTCACGTGCTACCATCCCATCATGAACCACTTGCATGATGCTTCCTTCACAACACCCATGCCAAGCTTAAGGGGCCCACCGGCATGTATCTTGTCATTTGCCCACATTGCAAACTGATCCTCTACGTGCTTCTTGAAAGGTGCGATGATGCCGATGTCCGCCGGTTGTGCCTTTGGGGTACAGCCAGCCAGCACATACATGGGGTGCATGTGTGGGAAGTTGTTTCCTAGCCAAAGGCGGAAACTGGCACTGCAATGCGGGCGCCAAGCATCAAGCACAAGTTGCATGTGCACAGCACCCGGTGTCAGTCCATACGCCTTGCACTTTTGCTCATAGTACGTTCGCACTATGGACCAGACCCACTGCATGGTGGTTTTGGTGTTGGCCCACCGGTTTGGGGTGTAAGTTGAATTCCACCCACAGTCCATTAACTCATGTGCGTGCATTCCCTTTGGCAAGCATCGTGTAGACTTGCCGCCGTAGATGACATGTATAGGCAAAAACTCCCCCGCATACGATGACGTCACCAGCAATGTCAAAGCACGCTTGTCGTCTAATCCAACAATGCAAACGTCATCTACGCCCTTGGGTGCGTAGGCGTGGTCTGCAACGGGCACAAGTTGTATGACTGTATTGTCTGCATTGAGCACAAATCCTGGTTTGATTTTGTGATGGGAGATGAGTGCAGCCGCTCGCATAAAAAAATGGTCCGCCTTCTCCTGCAAATTGTCTGGCACCTTCTGTACCACGGTGGTGCAAGCACACCACGACCACGCCATGTGCTCCTTGGCAGAGCGACGGACCCATGACCGGCTGAAGGCTCGGTCGCCCATGGCTGCGAGATCCTCTGGCGCATGCTGTGCAATGGCCATGCGGATCTCCGGACGCATGGACTTGCTGTTCATGGGGTTCCCAACATCACGTGTAGTGAGTAGCGCGCGTTTAATGGCTTCCACGAGCTCCGGACGATCTGCGAGGAACGCCCTCTTGCCGTGGCTGCCATGCACCCGCTTTTTTTTGTTGATGGGTGCGGAGGGCTCACAGCGCATGGCTACTCCTGCTTCCATCGTGTACTGCTTCTTTAACACTTTGTCCTTATTGAACCAGCCAGCGACAATTGATGGAGACAAGCGATCAAAAACACACATGCCGTCAGGGGTGCGAAAGCTGCGTTGCAGGTGCTTCACTGCAGCGTACGGTGTTTTGTGGGCCTTGACAGCTCGGTAGATTATAGGAAAGTGCCCGGATGTGAACCAATCACAATGCCCTGCGTTTTTGGGAGCTGCTGCTGCTCGCCGTGTCAGATGACGTGGTGTTGGGGGTGACCGGGACCAGCTCCAGGCACTCAGTGTCCGTGGAGTCATCGCTGTCCTGGTCCTTTGAAATGTTGCTTTCACCTTCGCTGTCCGTCAGTGCATCGCTGTCACTGTCGCTGTCGCTGCATGGTCCCTGCGGTTCTTTGGGCTCCTCGATACGGATGGGTCCACTGGCACGCATGGGCTGAACGAGGGGGGCGCGTTTTTTCTTGCGAGGCTGTTCCATAGCCTCTCCCTTGCCCTTTGGTTTGGTAGAGGAGGTGGTGTCCGCTGCAGTTGTTGTTTTCTCGCTGCCACGATACAAGTACCCGTTGCCCGTGCGTAATGCGTCGTGCAGCCTTGCTGGTTCCTACTACAGCCCATGTCCTAGAAGGCGGAGTTGCATGGGCTTTGGGTGCTGCATGAACCGCTGGAGTTGTAGGCGGCAACGACAAGGGACATGGCTTGGAGCAACTTGCCGATGTGGACGGCTCCCGCTCGCCACGTATAGGATATCGTGCTGGTTCGGAATCGTCGAAGGTGATGGTGACGGGCTTGCGAGGCCGACCAACTGGGCGACGGAATGGGGCTGGCCTTGGGGGTATGGCTTGACCGAGCTGTGTCTCGAGGCGGCGGACTCTCTCCTCGGGACTGACCTTTTCCAGAAAGCGCCCCATGGTGGACGTTGGATACAACGTTGCGATGGGACAGATTGCTCTGCGACACTGTCTGCAAAGGATGTCATCTTTCCTTATAAGCTTCATGCTGAAATTGACCAGCCCTGTCAGCCTTCGTTGGACGAGGGAGTGGTTAACGGTAGGGCGCGAATATCCAACCGTGCGAGCGACAAACCCCCGCGACACGGCACGCATGTACAGTCGTTGGTGGGCCTTGCTGCGTCTTCGTACTACGGACACGCTCGTCAAAATCTCGAGTTTCCGAGGAAATGACCATGGACCTGTCGTCGAATTTAAAGTAGCAAAAACCACCCAATTTGTTCAATACGGATTCCTAAAGTAATACCGAACCCAATTTTTTCATCTAATTCATAGATTTCATAACTAGGCAAATCTATTTCGTCGAATTCCTTGAGCAGTATGGTAGTAGTACGACTAGCCTATACCTCTGCTAGGTGGTTGGACTACGGGGACATCACGAGATTGTCCCAATGTTTTTTCTAGCGATAGTATTTTCTAGGATTCTCCTTATTAGCCTTGGTTAGGTGACTATAGCATGCAAACGTCATCATTTGGTTTCCATCAATCTTTCTTCCTTGTCACCATGTTTAACTACCTTTCTTCATCCAACCTAGCTGATCCACATATGACTATCACACCAATCAAGATGGCGGAATTCTCCATTGCCCATAAGTACTATAAACATTATGTCCATTTCCTTCCCTCTTTGTCACTTGGTGAGGCTAAACCAGCCACCTTTCTCATTTCCTCTTGGTACATCTGCTGTCCACACAAAGGTGAAACACAATGAAGGGTTGTAAGTAGTGACACCTGGTTCAAAGTCGATGGGCTCCTCCATCACTCGGAGCAAAAATCTCACTATCTTTAGTATTGTTGTTGTCCATGGCGAGATATTGTAACACTAATACGCACTTCCCTCACAACCTGCATCTAGATGTGTAGAGGGCTCATGTGTCTGCCAACCCATTATTTGAAGAATCTCCCATCCACTCTTTTTTTCCCTGATAGTCTAATGCTTGCTCATGAACTATCCATATTTTTCCACTCTAACGATGATTCATTTCTTGCATAAAACACCCTTTTACACTTCATGATAAGACAGGGCTCGAAGTCCTCAAGGACAAAGGTGCCTTATTTGGTTTGGAGGCTCTCAACACTTCCCAACACATACCCTCTTCCCTTGTAGCCGTCTATTGGAATAGATTCTCATAAGCAAACCAGTCCTGCAATTGATTATGGTACAAGCAAGGATTCATTATGTGTTTCTTCCATAGTGAATGATTGGCCCTAAAAAATAATCCCCTAGGTACATGGCATGTTGTTGCTTACACCTTCATCCCTTTTGCCTCACTATACTCAGAAAGCAAGAATGTTTCACTTGAAACAGACCCAAACATTAAAGAGGCAATACAGATACCATACTTAAACTCACTCTGCATGCACCATGCTTTGTCAAAGAGCAAGAGACGAGCTTAATGACGAGCTATAATAGTTATTTTTTGCGGCATCTATGCTACCGATTGGAGCCTAGGGACCAAAACCTCCAGCATCAAGTTGTTTCTCCATACTTAAGTGAACAATAATATTTCTTACGTTGATATTACACAACAAATACAAAAAAAAGAGGTTCTTACTCTTGTTTAGTGGTTTTTATTTGCTTCATACTTCATTGCACGAATGTAAGATGAAAAGGAATAAATTTTGGGCATCTTTGCTAAAAAGGGAGGTAGAAATAACAAGAAAATAATTCTCTATACTTGCCTCATTCAATATTTCTTGGAATAACACAAGAAGATTGTGGGTGCATTTAGATCACACTTACCAATGTACCCTAAAAACACTCTGAACCCCTCCTCCCTTCCCTTACCCCCTCCACCTGTCCTCACCAATCATGGTGGGAGGTGGTCTCCACGTTTCTTCAACCAGAGGAGACTAGCCTACGCACATATGGGAATCGTGCTCCTCACATGATGTTAGGGACAANTGCTAAAAAGGGAGGTAGAAATAACAAGAAAATAATTCTCTATACTTGCCTCATTCAATATTTCTTGGAATAACACAAGAAGATTGTGGGTGCATTTAGATCACACTTACCAATGTACCCTAAAAACACTCTGAACCCCTCCTCCCTTCCCTTACCCCCTCCACCTGTCCTCACCAATCATGGTGGGAGGTGGTCTCCACGTTTCTTCAACCAGAGGAGACTAGCCTACGCACATATGGGAATCGTGCTCCTCACATGATGTTAGGGACAAAGAGAGCATGTTGGACGGGCATCCACCTTTCATCCACCACACTTGCAATGAAGGTGTTTTACCACAACTCACAATCTTGTATGACCCATGCTGCTAAGGACACCATGAAGGAAGTCGAAGAAGACAATTGGACATCGTTGGCTCCTCATATTGGTGATGAGGCCAAGATCCTTGCCAACATTTTTGGCAAATCAGACGTGGTGGATGTAGACACCATTGTTGCAGAGGGCAATGAATATGGTGCTAGATTAGATCAAGATTGGCTCTCTTTAAAGGCCCAAGGTGAAGACGAAAACTATCCTTTCCTAAGCATTGACACTGCCACCTTAGCTACCATAAACCACCTCGTGGACCGTAAAACACTTGACTTACGGATGGTGGAAGCTGATAGGGCTTCGGCCTTAGCAAAGGGGAACGGCGATCCTAAGCCACTTGCTGGTCAAACATCTTGCGACATTGACCTGGATGGCATGTACGTAGGTGGTGATGAGATGGTCAGGTTTCCTACCTTTGCTTGTGAACCAATCCCTGAACCCTGCGATCGTCCCTTGCCTTGCCTTGAGCAATGAACACTTTGTACAGTAGAGACATGTGTTACTGTTGCCAACAAGACCATCGTGGCTAAGCAAGCCAAGGACCACAAACGTATTGAGCAAAATGTTCAGTGATGCACTAAACATTATGCAAGACGCCAAGTCATACGAGCATCTGCTCAATACAATTAAACAAAAACAACTCACAAAGAGTGTGCTTTTCCTCACGTATCACCTTTGTCTTTGTGCATTTAGCAGCATATTGGACGTTGGTGGCTGGTGGCATGGCCGACAAGCCTGATCCCACCAATCCATCCCAAGGTCTCAAAGCTAAGCACCCATCACATGATGATGATCACAACCTAACGGGTGACACCCATGAAGATTGGTTGATGGCCACAAGCAGCTCTTGTTTCCATCATTTGGTTAAGAAATAAACAAGAAAAAAAACACCTTGAGGATGATGATGGAGAATCACGCGTTGAGATCTCAAAGGATCTAAAGTTCTTTTTGTTGATGTCTATGGGGTGTAGCAAGGGCTAGGTTCCTTGCTTGTTGTGGCCGTTATGCTTGGATAGCAACTACAGATAGAGTAGAAAGCGGGAACTGGGAGAATGCTGGGACTGAATGAGCGCAACTCCTTGTAGGCTCCTCCAACTCTGAAACCGACTACGCCAACTTGACCAGAAAAATAGGCGCAGTAATCGTCACCTCTAACACTCTCCCTCGAATGGTACACCGAAGAATTTTACTAGTTGTCTGTAAATAAATTGATGACGGTGGTGTCTCCTGGAGGGTTTCGATGTCAGAAGAAGTTTCTGCTGCTTCCCTAGTGTCAAAAATTTTGGAAGAGGCTTTTCCTTGCTCTCGGGCTCAAGCTCGTCCTTGACTACAATGACCGGGACACCTCGTGGGTATTTTTTGGATTCAGGAGGTTGCTCCTAGGCTTTTCTTGCTATTTCTGCCATAGAAAAAAATTGTGGCGTCTCAGGCCGTCTCACTCGAATTCCGGTGACTTCTACTACCAGAAAACGTGTAGGGGCGTTTTCGGCGCATGATGTTGCATTGAGGGGCGCTCTGGTTGACTCTCCCTTCGCCTAGAAGCTTCTCTATTGCTTTCTCCTGAGCAGAGAATTCGTTGGAAGAGAGGAAAAACATATTCTTGTCTCCCCCTCACGTTCAGTGGCTATTGCGGAGGTTTAAATGGCAGTTGCAGTATTGCTGACGCCATTTTTTCCCTCGCTCGTGCGAAGTCGATGTTGCGCTGCTTCATCCAAAATTTGTACAATCTTGACTGCTATAGCTGGATTCGCGGTCAAGCCACTCGTTTGTTGCACGTGTGGATTTGTCACCGCTGCTGCTAAGTTGCTTGACGAGTGAGCTGCGACCCCCTCCTCTCGCCGTCCGTTTTTCTTGCCGACGGCTTCATCCCTTTCTTGGCTCCCTGGCCAGGTTTTGTACCGTAGTGAGGGGGGTGTTTGGGTATTTTCTGCAACAGATGAATTTTCTTGACAACTCTAGATCTTTGCTACATGTTCCACAAAAACTGTCCCGTGCACCATGACGCACGAACCTCCGTTTGTCTGTGTGTAGAGATTGTCGATGGCATTGACGCGCGTGTTCGACTACCGCGTGTCTCCTAGGTTGCCCTTCTTAAGAGGATCCTGCAAGTGGGCACTACGCGTAAATCCACATCGCTCCATGCACCTCTGAAAAATGGCATTTGGGCTACTTTTGATCAAGAAATCTGCTTCTTGCGTTGTTCGTGGAACGTGATTAAGGATGATCGTGTTGTCGGTCACCTTCGAGCACATCCAGGGGCCGCGGATGTCAATTTGCTTTGTCCGCCCTTGGAACTTTGTAGATCTTGCAAGGTTGATGGCTGATTTGTTGTCGACGTAAACTGTTGTTGGACCATGTTGAGGAAATCCAATGTCATCAAGGAGGTTCCTCAAGTAGGTGACCCCCTGAGCTACTGCTGTCGTCGAGACATACCCTACTGATCTTTAACTTTGATATTAAATATTTTTTGGTCGACTTTGTTTAACAAAAATGATATTTTTTCGAATTAGTTAGGTTCCACCTAAATAATTCTTTTTGGGTGTTGATCACCGCAACTATTTTGTGCCCACGGGTTTTACTCCTATCATGTCAGAACATCTTCTTTCACCCTCTGTTTTTGTGTATTGTTTTCATTTTTTCCTTGCATCCTCAACTCATGTCTTGCGAATGGACATGAAACCGCGAGTTTCAGGGCTATCAGGTCTATCCTGACAGTCTGACACGTCTGACCAAGCTCGATATTGGAATAGATTCCAGTCGCGCTTGGGTCTGGTGACGCGGTTATCCGCAACTGCCGACGTCGAACTTGCTCGACGCCGAATGTCAGGAACACTTTTTTTTGTTGGGCCAAAGTTAAGATGCCACCTAGATAACTGTAGGATGAAAATCCATGGTCGAAAGTAAAGAACACATAAATAGCAGTTTTGAAAGAATCAAAATTAAAGATCAGTAAGGTACTCAGCTTCAGCCAAACTGAGTGTGATAATGTCCTGTCTCCTGCTTGACCACAAAACATCTGTTTTGAGAAGGAGACAGACAAATCTTGTGGTGCTATGGCGGTCCTCTTCTGTATCGCCAAAAATTGCATCCACATAGTAGCTCAGCTCCAGGTCGCTTGACGAGTCAAAGACGAGCACTGTGTCAGTCGTAGACCAAATGTACCTGAGTGCACGGTCTAGCTCCTTGCAAGCCCTTTCATTGCACGTCTCACTCCCACGCACCAAGTTTCTCACCGCAAAGTGCTAGTCTGGTCGAGTACAGCCTGCAACATGCATGAGAGAACCGAATCTACTCCAATAGTGAGTCTCACATTTCTCCCCCTTGGTCCTTGACAGATCAAGTGCTGCTGCTGAGGGGAGTCAAAATGCGACGATCAGGGACATCAAATTGTTCAAATACTCTGGCTGTGTAAGACTGCTGAGACAGCTTGAGCATGCATTCGGAGCGGTTGCATTTGATTATCATATCGAGGTAGTACTCAAAGCTTGGCATCAAGGCCACGTTGTCCTCATGCGCCATTGCACAGGGTGTTACGTGGATGAAGTCTGGCGATGGGCTAATGATCATTATGTTGTCCCCGTAGATAAAAATGTAGTAGTTTGGATGCTTATAGGAACAAGCACTGGTCGTAGGCTGATGGATGAAAGTCCAATGGCTCAAGGAGACTTTGCAGCTTGCGGTACCAGAAAAGAGGACTCTGCTTCAATCCATACAAACTCTTGACGAGCTTGCACACTCTTCCACTACCGTTAATAAACCCTCCCAGCTGCTTCATGTACATAACAATGTCCATTTCAACATGCAAAAAGGCATTCTTGACGTCAATCTCCTGCACCTTGTGGTCTTTGACTGCTGCGATGGTTAGCATGATGCGGTGTGGTATAATAGCTGTCAGGTACGTAGGTTTCAAGGAAATCCTTGCCTTCCACCTGTAAGAACCCCATTTGCAACAAGGCACGCTTTGAATTTGTCGATGCTGCCATGTGCCTTCGTCTTCACCCTCAGCACCCACTTCACACCAAGTGGCCTTCTGCTAGATGGTTGCTTTGTTAGCTTCCAAGTTCCCTGCTCCATCAGGCTGTTGTATTCTGCATATAGTGCTGCTTTCCATTCTCTTGCAAACTCGCTTGCCAGTGCTTCCTTGACTTACTTTGGCTCGGGCGGTAGTGTATACGAGATCTTCAAAAGGAGAGCCGTCAGATGGGTTGTTATGAAGCCATCATGTCCTTCATCATTCGTAGCATACACCATGCATGTTGTAATCGCCATTTCACATTCTACTTTATCCTCGTTATGTTGTTCTTCCATCTACTACTATAATAGGCGCATGAAGTGCCGGTGTTTGATTGTGTCGTCGCGATTCTTTAGCCTTGTTGCCTCCATACCATCTTTTGTTGCCACGGGATGGTGTTCTCCATGGCTTACGAAGACTGCATTCAGATCAGCAGCGATGCGCTTGTTGTGGTCAGCGACGAGGGGCACACTTGCACTCATCGCCTCTTCACTCGCCTCGTCTAGATCTGTCATGGTGAGTGGATCACAGTATGCTGCTTCATCTTGGATTGACTAAAAATGAAGTCATATAATGACTCGAGGAGGTCTCGTGCAGTAGAGAGCTTGGATTCCCACCCTTGACGTGTCAGATGCTCGAAGAAAACAACATGAAGACTGGTGACGATACATTGGGTGTTGATGCCATAAAACTTCCAACCTTTTACGTTGGGGTCTTTTTTGACAAACATGCCCTAAGATGCTTTGTCTGCCAGCTTTCTACGATGTTCTTTTAGGACGTAGAGAAGCGCCATGCAGGGAAATGTCCAAAGCATGGTGATTTCTGGCTTGCAGTTGTGCCATGCTTCAAATGGAGTCATGTATGGTAAGGCCGCGTGAGGCATACGATTTCACACCCAAACTACTTACCTCAAAGCATACGGCCACCAGGAGTTGTTCGAATGCGCTCCTAGTAACATGGATTTGAATGTCTCCAAAACAATATGATTCACCCTTTCTATGACACCATTCTGATGTGGGGTAGAGGGTGTAGAGAATTTCTACACGATGCCCATGTCCTCAAGCTGCGACATGAATTGTGTGTTGGTGTACTTGCCAGTATTGCTAGATCGTAGGACTTACAGATTCTTGTTGCTTTGCCTCTCCGCCATTGCTAACCATCGGAAGAAGTACGTTGGCGCTTCATCTCTGGTCCGGAGAGGGCAGCTCCAAAGAAAATGAAGAGCATCATCCACAAAGATGAGGAAGTGGCCCTGTCCACCATAGACTGTTGCTGAGGGGAGCGGTCCGCATATGTCGTTGTGAACCAGTCTCAACTTTTTGCACGAACGCAGTCCTCACAAGGGTCAGTTCTGTCTTGGCCACCTTTCTTGATTCGAGGTCGTTGACATGGCCCTTCTGCACCATGGATTCCACCAACAGATTGCTGATGTGGCTAAGCCTCTTGTGCCACACAAGAGCATTTGCAAATACCGGTTGGTGTAGACTTGCTACTGCAAATGGAGAATTTGTCACATCTTGAGCTCGTGCGCTAAAGTGCAGCTCAATCATGCCATGACGAAGGAGTTGAACTTCTCCAAAGGGTTTCCCTTCATCGCTTTTGAGCGTGACATGCTTGCCGTTACTGATGACGCAAGCTCCTCTCTTCATAAGTTGGCCGAGGGAGAGGTGGTTAATGGCAATTTCAGGTATGTAATGGACGTTGCCAAACTTGACCTGTGCTTGATTATACCCTGTCCCGGTCATCATGCCCTTGCCAAGCACGGCTACGTGCTTATTGCTGGCGAATGTCACATGGCTCTTTTCACAAGGCTCGTAGTTGTGGAGGCAATATTTGTGGTATGTGATGTGCGAGGTACACCCGCTGTCCAGGTACCAAACATACGGCAAGAGGACCAGCCTGTCGCTCTGACTGTTTGACAATTGGAACACAGATGTAGTGTAGTCAAAGTGCTGCCCTTTGCCTTCCTCCTTTGCCTTCTTGTCGAGCTCCTGACTGCCCTTTTCACTCTTTTCTCCTCCACTCTCCTTCTTCTCTCCCCCTCGCTTCTTTCTCTTGAAGTTGCCCCGCATCCTCCCTTTCTCCTCATCGCACAACCTCTTCAAGCAGTCTTTCTTCACGTGCCCTTACTTCTTGGAATAATGGCACGTGATATCTGGACGTGATCCGGTCAGTTGGCTTATGGCACTATGTGCGATAGCCTTAGGGAGGGAGCGTGTGGTCTCATGGGAGTACGCTGACTTCATCAATGCATGGCTGTTTGACAAGGAGTGGGACGAGCTCTTCTTTCTTTCGTTGTGGTAAGCTGCATTGTTGAAAATGCGTGCTTTTTGTTTGTAACTTGGTGGTCTCTCCACTCTGTCAATAACATCTTGTGACGTATGCCTTTGTCAAATCTGTGTGAGGCTTGGACTTGAGAGATTTCTTCATGCCATCCCAGTCTCTAGTAAGGTCGTTGATTAGGAAGGTCACAAAGATTGGCTCAGAGATGGGTGCATCTGTGATGGCAAGCTGGTCGTAGAGAAAATTTGCCTTGTTGATGTAGCTCTCAATGTAACTGAAGCTGTTGAGGCTGATGTGGGAGAGCTTTGTAAGGAGATGAGACTTGAAAGTGGAGTTGCATGACATGTAGATCCGTGATAGGTAGGACCATGCATGTTTGGCTGGCTCAGCTGTTGCCTCGTACATGCGAATGGCTCGTTGAATGCGAGGAATTTGTTGTTGATTACATGGTTACATCGATTTTGCATGAATTATAAATATTTGAGAATACTAATGTAATGGTGGAACCGATTCAAATCAACGCAAGTTGACCTTTGTGTCCACAAGCTTTGCAAGTGTAATCCCCTCAAATTGACATTAAAACGTCGTCATTTTTGGGGAGGTATACGTAACTCATTTTTGTTTTGTTTTGTGCTTGATGAGTGCTTCCGTGTCTTGTACAACATGACGCGTGTGACTCAGACTTATTTCTTTCTCGTTTAAAATTTATCATCAATTGTAAATGTTGAAGAGTGTTGTCTTAAAACCTTTTCCAGATGTCTTTTAAAGTGAACATTTTCTTAGTGGGTATTCACTTTGTATCTTACCTATGTTGTGACAATCAATTGTCCTAAACATGAGGAACCTTGACACCTAGGCATGCATGGCAATAAAATCATGAGAAATTGATGGGGGAGCTTTGATTTCTGCATTGATTATGGAAAAGTGTCTTGGCATATTTGCAAACATTTGGAAGAGCTCGTAGACCCATTTTTTGCATCATCTCCCACGAGCTAAACGGGTGCAAAAATAGAGTCCAAAGCAAAATTAGAGCGCTAATCCACTCTACACCTACTATTGTTGTGTGCCACGCTCCTTTGTCACAAAATGTAGTACATGTATTCACATGTCCACTTTCTACGCATGGTTGATTCGAATTTGCTCCCCCTTGTGGTCATTGAATTTCATCCATGTGTACTCACACCCATTGATGCCAGTTTGTAGCCTTATAAGGACCTTCAATGAATTTCATCCATACAAACAACAAGATTCCTTGCCTTTGTGCATGAGAAATGTGCCCCTTATATCACACCACATGCTCCGTGGCTTGGTGACGTGATCCGACGCTTATTGTGCATTGGTTTAGATATTTGCATTTGAAAGTCCATATTCTTAAAACTTCACAAATGTACATCACGCCAAATGAGCTATCAAAAACAAAAATTAATACTATAAAGCTTCAATGGATCTAATTCATCTGCCAACGAGTCGTGAACGACATGTTCACCTCTTTTGAACTTTAAACGGGACATACTCTTAGGTAGAAAAGTAACGATTCATCCCAAAAACAAGCACCCAAACACCATTTGAACACTGCTTTACATGCAACGTCAAAATGATGATTTCATCATTTTACTCGAGCAATCACAAACCCTTCATGAGCTGTTTGTGAGTTTTAAAGGGAGGGGTTAGCGTGGGGTTTGCGATGGGGGTGTGAGACATCCCATGCATTCAAAGGGAACTTTTGTGGGCCTTGCTAGAGAGGGAAGAAGTAGGTGCCCGTGCAAAAAAGCCATAACTTTGAATGATGTGGGGTTGGGTTTGAAAGTAATTAGCATGTACAAGAGGCATGATTTGTGCGCACATCATAAAAACAAAAGAGAAAACAAGGTATCGTCGCCGAATTGCGATGTCGCGAGGGAGCAAGATTTGTGATCGATCAACTTTTTTTTGGATCGAAGTGGGTGACACGACCCTCCTTGTAATGCACAAGCGACACATGTCGTTGAAAGAGCATGGCGAGAGCTAAAAACATTGTTTCATATTTTGAAAGTGTTGGATATGGCACAAACAAGTGTTTGTTAGTGCATATGGCCGGGTCAACCCCGCGTTCTCATGGATATCCTAGCAGGTTCAACATAAATCTACCTTATTGAAATGAAGTCACACAATCAGTCCCTCATGAGGAGTGTAGTGACTTTTTTGTAGCGAAGTATGCGAAAGCAGTCCTTGCGCTTAGGTTGACATGAAAGATGAAGACCTTATTGACCACACAATGATGTCTGAATGTTGCAAATTGCATCGGCAGGTTCACTAACAAACTCGAGACTCTTGCAATTCTTGTTCATGTCCATGCCAGCCTGCCAAGCTGATATGGCTGGCGGGAAAGATGGCTTTCATAAAAAGCCATGAAGGAACGCGGCAATGGTTTAGCTCTCTCTTGCTTTGCTGCTGAATGGTCTGAACGAACCGATGGAATGTGAGAATGCGCCCTATCCTGACTTGCCTGGACCAGCAAGCGCCTCCCTGGACGCTCTGCCCCCATCGAAGAGGGCCAGGGGACGTTCGATGGACATTCCGTTCGAGCACAGCTTTCCTTGAGACACATGCCAGCGGACGCAATCCTGACCCACTTCTTTCCCGCCGGACGCTGACCTCTGGCGGGGCTTGTTCCTGGAGCGATGGTTCAGGGGGTCGGGTCAACGGAGGTGCTGACATCCAGAAGCCACTGCCGGCAATCAGGCAGCCAGTCTCTTTTATTCTCAACCCTGAATAGCCTGCTTTAACCTCTGTATTCAGCCGTTTCTCTTACCCGCTTGCTTCCCATCACACCGAACCCTCTCCTCCCTCCGACCGTCTTGACAGCAGTGTCGAAGACTCGCTCTGTTCCCACGCGAACATTGTCTTGAGCCTCGTCTTCCCAAGCGGGCGTCGTAGGAGAGCAACCGGGGAGACGCTTCTAGACAGCAGCGAAGATGAGTCAGAGGCGAGGCGGCGATGCTGGGTGAGTCTGCTTTGCACGGTTTCT
>SZWC01018349.1:20419-38269 GCA_023375785.1 Penium margaritaceum
GACCACTATTGGTGGCCAGGGTGGAGTGTTGATGTCCGTAAATATTGCATGACATGCGACCCATGTATTTGGAATAAGGCTAGCAACAAGAAGCCTGTTGGACTCCTCCAACAACTTCCCATTCCTCTGACTCCATGGGAGTGCGTCAGCATGGACTTCATTACTGGTCTTCTGGATATGGCCCATGGCCATGATGCAATACTAGTGGTTGTGGATCTTTTGACGAAGATGACACACTTCATTCCTACAACCACTGACGTGAACACAAAGGAGACCGCTTGTCTCATCTTTGTGAGTGTCGTAAAGTACCACGGTTTGCCGTTGCGCATAATCTCCGATCGAGATCGAAGATTTGCTAGTAAGCTCTGGCAAAAGATGCACGAGTACTTTGGCAGTGAGTTGCAAATGTCGACACCATTTCACCCTCAAACTGACGGACAAACAGAGCGCATGAATTGCACTCTTGAGCAGATGCTCTGCATGTACGTGGACCTTGCCATGCATGATTGGGATAAATTCCTAGCACCGGCAGAGTTTGCAATGAACAACTCGGTGAACGAGTCCACACAGTTCACACCGTTTGTGTTGAACAGTGGTCGGCATCCAGTGGTACCCTCTTCATTGGTGAAGAGTGGGAGTACAGGAGGGCGGGTTCCTTCCGCTCAAGCCTTTGCCGAGCGCATTGACTCCTTGTTACAGAAGGCGAAGGATCACCTTCAAGCAGCTCGGCATCGAGAAAAGGCATATGCCAACAAAGGTCGCCGGGAGGTCTTGTTTGACATCGGTGACAAAGTGTTGCTTAGCACTAAAAACCTTTGGTTGAAGTCGCCAGGGACAAAAAAAATTCTACCGAAGTTGATTGGGTCGTTTCCCATTGTGGCACGCATCGGGCCAGTGGCATACCGATTGCTACTTCCGCCGAGTATGAAGATACATGACGTCTTTCATGTGAGCCTGCTAGCTCCATAAACGGCAGAAGGAACCGTTCAGCCACCGCCAGCAGTCCTGGCTGCCGACGGCCAATACGAGGTCCTTTGCCTACTCCATCACCGAGAGCATACTCTTCGGTCACGCATTGTCAGGGAGTACCTCGTTCATTGGGCCGGTCGTGGACTTGAACATAATTCATGGGAGTCCAAATCTCGATTGCCCACAGGGGTGGTCAACGAGTACTGGAGTGAGCTTGCAGCTTGCACAGATCGACGCGTGGCAGGAGGTACCACCTGAACGCGGAAAAAGTGAACAACATTCCCACACGGGAGCTTTCATGGACAGCGACCATAGGAGGTTGGGGACGCCCAACATGATTGTCGCGCGGACGCTCCAGCCTAAAGGGGGGAGGCCGCTAGCCGTGCTGACCTACAAGCTACAGCTTAGGTCTAAGTACCATGCACGTGTTCATGTTTAGCTGGTAATTTAAATTATTGATTTTCTTTCACAATGTTAATGACTTACTGACTGACAATCCTACTTGTTGTTCATGAGCCGGGACGGTTCATAAAAAGTGGGGAGGAATGTAGCGGGAGGGCTGGTTTGGCCCTCCCTCATCGTTGAAGCGAGGGGTGGTTGCGCACCACCTCTTGCGTCAGTGAGGGCTGGCCGACGGCCAGCAATTTGCTGGCCGTCAACCAGCTCGTTGCCGTCCGGCTGGACGGCCGGCGGCCGGCCAAGCAACCGGCCGGCCACCGGCCGGCCAGCCGCCAGCCGCCAATCGCGGCCTCAGCCCGATCGGCGGCTGAGGGGCCACGAGGGCCTGGAGGGCGAGGCCTCGTGGCTTCATGCCCTCGCCCCCCCTCGCCCTCCTTGCAAACGAGCAAGAGAGGACGAGGGATAGGGGGAGCGAGGGTGAGGTCAAAAATAGCTGGCGCAAAATCATCAGAGTGACTCGCACGCGACAATTTTGCGCCAGAACGACAAAACGTAAATCGAAGTTCACTTACGACAAACTTCGACATAAAACAAACAAAATAACTCATGCAAACACACAAGTTTGAGGTAAAAACCCCTGGTTTGGGTCCCAAAACCAGGGGTTTGGTTAAAAACGGAAATGGGCCTCCGGAGACTCAAAATATTCGAGTCTCCCTGCTCTGGGTCGTTGATGAAGATTGCCCCTCAGTCTTGCGAAGGGGGTAAACCCCTGAAGCGGACTGAGAACGCCATTTTGCGAACTCTGACGATGACTTCAGAGCAGGAGCTGGAGACTCTACCCGTTACATTCAAGCTGGTTAAAGAGAAAATTCACTCACCGTCATGAGTGTACTAAAGTTTTTTCCTCGCGGATGAATTGGTACCGGAAGTGCCATGATTCCCGCGTTTGATACAACCTCCAGTTTGGGGTACTTCATCTGAGGAGGGGTAACCGAATTAGTTTTAAAAACCACGAATGGCCCGTTTTTGCACACTCAAACATGGTTTGTTTTCCTGATGTAGCCTCGGGGTTGAACGCCGGGTTGCAGAACCGGTGGTGATGTCAATTGAGATGAAACCTCGATTCCAAAATCTCCATGCGGCTGGTGCTTCCCACCGACCCGGTGACAACATTACTTGTGCTAGTATTACAAAATTTGTGTCGGTTGCACCCATGAGACGAGTGCCGATTGCACAAAACAGGTTGTGACTGTTGAGACAAAGTGCCAATTGCACAGATGAGGTGTTGATTACACCACCAAGGTGTCAATTGCACAAAGTAAGTACCGATTGCACCAACGTTCTACATGCTGGGAGCGGACAAACGGGGCCGAACGCACCAACGATACGGGCAACAACTATGCCCATCAAAAAATCGTAGACTGCAATGACCAGTATGTCGATTGCACTGTCAACGTGTCGATTGCACAACCAACGTGCCGATTGCACCACCGATGTGCCGATTGCACCACCGATGTGCCGATTGCACCACCGATGTTCCAATTGCACGTCTGACATCAGCAACAAACTTACACACACTTACACGCACTTACATGCACTTACACCTACTTATACGCACTTACATGTACTTACACGCACTTATATACACTTACACACATTTACACAAACGTATACACACTTACACAAACTTACACGTACTTACACGCACTTACATGCACTTCCACGTACTTACACGTACTTACACGTAGTAACATGCACTTACACATACTTACACGCACTTACACGCACTTACACGTACTTACACGCACTTACATGCACTTACATGCACTTGCATGCACTTGCACATACTTACACACACATACACACACTTACACGCACTTACACATACTAACACGCACTTACACGCTCTTACACACACTTACACACACTTACACGCACTTACATGCACTTACACGTACTTACACAAACTTACACATACTTACACGCACTTACACAAACTTACATGTACTTACACGCACTTACACGCACTTACACGCACGCACACAAACTTACACATACTTACACACAGTTATTCGTACTTACACGCACTTACACACACTTACACACACTTACACACACTTACACATACTTATATGCACTTATATGCATTTACACGCACTTACACGCACTTACACATACTTACACACACTTACACGCAATTACACGTACTTACACGCACTTACACAAACTAAAAAGCACTTACACACACTTCCACGTACCTATATGTACTTACACACACTCACACGCACTTGTACGTACTTACACCAACTTACACGCACTTATACGCACCTACAGGCACTTACACGGACTTACACAAACGTACATGCATTAAAACGCACTTAGACGAATGTACACGCACATACACGCACTTATACGCACTTATACGCACTCACACGCATTTACACACACTTACACGCACTGACACGCACTTACACGCACTTACACGCACTTACACATACTTACACGCACTTACATGCCCTTATACACACATACATGCACCTACACGTACTTACATGCACTAACATACACTTACACAAACTTACACACACTAGCACACATTGACACGCACTGGCACACACTTACACGCACTTACACGAACTTACACGAACTTACACGCACTTACACGTACTTACACGTACTTACATGCACTAACACGCACTTATACATACTTACACGCACTTACACAAACTTACATGCACTTACACGCACTTACACGCACTTACACATACTTAGACGCACTTGCATGTACTTGCATACACTTACACACACTTACACCCACTTACACGTACTTACACGCACTTACACATAGTTCACATACACTTACACACACTAAAGCGCACTTACTCTCACTAGCACGTTTTCACACGCACTTATACATACTTACACGCACTTTCACGTACTTGCACGCACTTACACGCACTTACACGAACTTACACGTACTTACAGGTACTTATACGTACTTACACGTACTTTCATACAATTTCACGCACTTACACGCACTTACACGTACTTATACACACTTCAACGCTCTTACACACACTAACACATACTTGAACGCACTAAAACGTACTTACACACACTTACACGAACTTATATGCAATTACACGCACTTACATGCACTTACACGCACTTGCACGTACTTACACACACTTTTACGTACTAACACGCACTTACACACACTTACATGCACTTACACGCAGTCACACACACTTACATGCACTTACACACACTTACCAAACTTACACGCACTTACACAGACTTACACATACTTACACACACTTACACAAACATACACGCACGTACACACACTTACACAAACTTACACGCACTTACATGCACTTACACGCACTAACACGCACTCACACATACTTACATGCACTTATACGCACTTAAACGCACTGACACAAACTCACACGCACTAACACGTACTTACACACACTTACACGCAATTACACAAACTTATACGAACTTACACGAACTTCCACGGACTTACATACACGTACACACACTTACACATTTTTACACACAATTACACGCACTTACACGAACCTACATGCACATACACGCACTTACACATACTTACACGTACTTATACGTACTTACACACACTTACATACACTCACACGCACTCACACGCACTTACAAGCACGTACATAAACTTACACGTACTTACACGCACTTACACAAACGTACACGCACTTACACATACTGACACGCACTTACACGTTCTTACACGTACGTACACGCACTTATATGCACTTATATGCACTTACACGCACTTACACACACTTATACGCACTTACACAAACTTACACGCACTTACACACACTTACACGCACTTTCACGTACTTACACGCACTTACACGTACTTACATGACCGTACACGGACTTACACGTATTTACACAAAATTACACGCACTTACACGCACTCACATGCACTTACACACACTTACGCACACTTACGCACACTTACACGCACTTACAACCACTTACACGCACTGACACAAATTCACACACACTTACACGCACTTACATGCACTTACATGCACTTACACGTACTTACACGAACTTACACAAACTTATATTAACTTACACTGACTTACACACACGTACACACACTTACACATACCTACACACACTTGCATGCACTTACACGAATGTACACGCACTTACACGTACTTATACAAACTTACACGTACTTACACGCACTTACATGCACTTAAAGACACTTACACGTACTTACACGCACTTGCACACACTTACACGCACTTACACACACTTACACGTACTGACACAAACTCACACGAACGTACACGTACTTACACGCACTTACACACACTTACACACACTTACGCACACTTACACGCACTTACACGCACTTACATGCACTAAAATGCACTTACACGCACTTACACGTACTCACACGCACTTACACACACTTACACGCACTTACATGCACTTACACGCACTTATATGAACTTACACACACTGGCATGCACTGGCACGTACTGGCACACACATACACATACTTACATGCACTTACACACACTTACACGTACTTACACGTATTTACACGTACTTACACGGACTTACATAAATTTACACACACTTACATGCACTTACACACACTTATGCGTGCTTACACACACTTATATGCACTAACACACACTTACACATACTTACACGCACTTACACGAACTTATACGTACTTACACGTACTTACATGCACTTACACGTACTTACACGCACTTGTATGCACTTGCACACACTTACACGCACTTACACGTACTTACACACACTTACACGCACTTACACGCACTTATGTATACTTACACGCACTCACACACTTTACATCCCTTATACGCACTTAAACGCACTTATACTCACTTAGCCACACTTACACACACTTTCACGCACTTTCACAAACTTACACACACCTACACACACTTACACGCACTTACACAAACTTACACCCACTTACACGTACTTACATACACTTACACGCATTTACACACACTTACACACATTTACACGCACTTACATGAACTTACACGCACTTATACGCACTTACACGTACTTACACGCACTTACACGCACTTACACACACTTACACGTACTTACACGCACCTCCACACACATACACAAACATACACGCACTTACACGTACTTACACGCACTTACATGCACTTGCACGCACTTACACATACTTACACGCTCTCACACACACTTACACGCACTTCCACAAACTTACACGCATTTAAACGCACTTACACATACTTACACGCACTTACACGCACTTACACGTACTTATACGCACTTACACAAACTTACACGCACTTACACACACTTCCATGCACCTACACGTACTTACACATGCTTACACGCACTTGTACATACTTATACAAACTTTAACACACTTACACACCCTTACACGCACTTACATGGGCTTATACGAGCTTACACGCACTTACACGCACTTACACGTACTTACACGCACTGACACGTACTTACACGCACTTATACGCACTTACACGCACTTACACACACTTACACATACTTACACATACTTACACGTCCTTACACACACTTACACGCACTTACACGCACTTACACGCAATTACATGCACTTACACAAGCTTACACGTGCTTGCACACACTGGCATGCACTGGCACGCACTTACACGCACTTATACGTACTTACACGTACTTACATGCACTAACACACACTTACACATACTTACACGCACTTCCACAAACATACATGCACTTACACGCACTTATACGTACTTAGTCGCACTTGCATGTACTTGCACACACTTACACGCACTTACACATTCTTACACACCCTTACACACACTTACACGAACTTACTCACACTTCACACACACTTACACGTACTTAAATGCACTTATACTCACTTACACGTACTTACACGCACTTGTACGCACTTACACACACTTTCACACACTTACGCGTACTTACACGCACTTACACACACTTACACGAACTTACACGCACTTACACGCACTTACACGCACTTACACATACGTACACACATTTATACGTACTTACACAAACTTACACACACTTACACGCTCTTACACGTACTTACACGCACTTACACGTATTTACATGCACTTACACGTACTTACACGCACTTGCACATACTTACACGCATTTACACAAACTCACACGTACTTACACGCACTTATACGCAGTTACATTCACTTACACACAATAATACGCATTTACATGCACTTACATGTATTTACCAAACTTCCATGCACTTACACACACTTACACGTACTTACATACACTTACACAAATGTACACGCACTTACACGTACTTACATGAACTTACACGCAATTACACGCACTTGAACGTACTTACATGCACTCACACGCACTTACATACACTTACACGTACTTACACGCACTTACACACACTTAAACGAACTTACACAAACTTACATGCACTTATACGCACTTATACACACGTACATGCACTTGCACCCACTTACACGCTTTTACACGCACGTACATGAACGTACACGTACTTACACGCACTTACACGAACTAACACACACTTACACGCACTTAGATGCACTTACACGTACTTTCACACACTTGCACACACGTAAACGCACTTACATGCACTTACACTCACTTACGTGCACTTACACGCACTTACACGCACTTACACGTACTTACACACACTTATACGCACTTTTACGTACTTTCACGTACTTACATGAACTTACACACACTGGCACGCAATAGCACGCACTAGCACACACTTACACGCACTTACACACACTTGCACATACTTACACGCACTTACACGCACATACACCCACTTATACGTACTTACACGCACTTACACACACTTAAACGCCCTTACACGAACTTACACGTACTTACACGCACTTACACACACATACAAGTACTTACACGCACTTACAGACACTAACACGCACGTACACAAACTTACACGCACTTACGCGAACGTACACGCACTTACACGCACTTACACACATGTACACGCTCTTGTACATACATACACGCACTTACATGCACTTACCCACACTTACAAGCACTTACACGCACTTACACACACTTACACACACTTACATACCCGTACATGTACTTACGCATCTTACACGCTCTTACACTCACTTTACACCGCTTACATGTACTTAAACGTATTTATACTTACTTACACGCACTTACACGCACTTACACGCACTTACACACAATTACACGCACTTTCACACACTTACACGCGCTTACACGTACTTACACGCACTTATACGCACTTACATGAACTCACACGCACTTACACAAAATTACACGCACTTAAACGAACTTACACAAACTTACACAAACTTACACGCAATTACACGTACTTATACACTCTTACACGTACTTACACGTACTTACACACAGGTACACACACTTACACAAACATACACGCACTTACAAAAAATTACACGAATCTACACGCACTTATATGCCCTTACACGCACTTACACGCACTCACACGCACTTGCATACACTTACACGCACTTACACACACTTACACGCACTTACACACACTTGCACAAACTTACACGGACTGGCACACACTGGCACACATTGGAACACACGCGCACACACTAACACGCACTTATACGCACTTACACACAATTACATACACTTATATGCACTTACACGTACTTACACGTACTTACACGCACTTACACGTACTTACACACACTTGCAAGTACTTACACACACTTACACGCTCTCACACGCACTTTCACCAACTTACACATACTTATACGCACTTACACGCATTTACACGCACTTATACACTTCAATGCACTTACATGCACTGACACACACTTGCACACACTTACACGCACTTACATGTACTTACATACACTTCTACGCACTTACACACACTTACACGTCCTTACACACACTTACACGCACTTACACGTACTTATTCGCACTTACATACACTTACACAAACTTACACGTACTGGCACACACTAGCACGCACTTACACGTACCTACACGCACTTACATGCACTTACACGCACTTACACGTACGTATACGCACTTACATGCACTAACACACACTTACACATACTTACACGCACTTACATGAAGTTACATACACTTACACGCACTTACACGTACTTACACGTACTTAGACGCACTTGCATGTACTTGCACACACGTATACGTACTCACATGCACTTATACGCACTTACACGTACTTACACGCACTTACACACACTTCACACACACTTACACGCACTTAAACACACTTACACTCACTAACACATACTTACACGCACTTATACACACTTACACGCACTATCCTGCACTTACACGCACTTACATGCACTTCCACGTACCTACACGTACGTACAAGCATTTACACGCACTTACACAAACTTACACCAACTTAAACGCTCTTATACACACTCACACGCACTTACACGCATTTACATGTACTTACATGTACTTACACGTACTTACACAAACTTATACACACTTACACGCACTTACACGCACTTACACGCACTTGCTTGCACTTACACGCAATTACACGCACTCACACGCACTTACACACACTTATACGCACTTACATGCACTTACACGCAATTACACGCACCTACTCGCACTTACACGCACTTACCAAACTTACACGCACTTACACACACTTACAAGTACTTACACACACTTACACAAATGTACATGCACTTACACGCACTCACACGACATAACAAGAACTTACACACACTTACACGCACTTACATGCACTCACACGCCCTTACACACACTTATACGCACTTACACGTACTTATACGTACTTACATGTACTTACACACACTAACACAAACTCACACACACTTACACACACTTACACAATTTTACACGCACTAACACAATCTTACACAAACTTACACAAACTTACATGCACTTACACACACGTACACGCACTTACACACACTTATACACAATTACACGCACTTACACGAACGTACACAAACTTACATGCACTTACACCAACTTACACATACTTACACGCACTTACACGCACTTACACGCACTCACACGCATTTACACATTCTTACACGTACTTACACACACTCATCAAACTTACATGCACTTACACGTACTTACACATACTTACACATACTTACACGCATTTACACATACTTATACGCACTTACACAAACTTACACGGACTTATACGCACTTACATACACCTACACGCATTGACACGCAGTTACACCCACTTACACGTACTTACACACACTTATATGCACTTAAACGTACCTTTATGCACTTACACACACTTACACGCACTTACACAAACTTACACGTAGTTACACGTACTTACACGCACATACACGCACTCACACGCACTCACACGCACTTACACGCACTTACACGTACTTGAACGCACTTACATGCACTTACACGTACTTACATGCACTGACACGAACTCACTCACACTTATACGCTCTTACATACACTTACACACACTCACACGCACTTACACACACGTACACACACTTATCCGCACTTAAGCATACTTACACGCACTCACACGCACTTACACGCACTTACACGTACGTACACACACTTACACATACGTAGATGCACTTATACGTACTTTCACACACGTACACATACTTAAACGCACTTACATACACTTACACGCACTTACACACACTTACACGCACTTACATGTACGTACACACACTTACACGTACTTACACGTACTTACACGTACTTACACAAACTTACACACACTGGCACGCAATAGCACGTACTGGCACACACTTACACGCACTTACACACACATACACGCACTTACACGTACTTACATCCACGTACACGCACTTAAACGTACTTACACGCACTTGCACGCACTTACACGCACTTACACGAACTTACACGTACTTACACGCACTTACACACACTTACGCATACTTACACGCAGTTACACACACTAACACGCACATAGACATACGTACATGCACTTCCACAAACTTACATGCACTTTCACGCACTTACACATACTCATACGCACTTACACGTACTTACACGCACTTGCAAGCACTTGTACACACTTACACCCACTTATACGTACTTACACACGCTTACACGCACGTACACGCACTTACACGCACTTACACACACTTACACACACTTTATACGGCTTACACGCACTTAAACGTACTTAAACTCACTTACACACACTTCCACATACTTACACGCACTCACACGTACTTCCATGCAGTTTCACGAACTAATACGCACTTATACGTACTTACACGCACTTACACGCATTTACACGCACTTACACACACTTACACACACTTACACAAACTTATACGCACTTACATGCATTTACATGCACTTACATATACTTGCACACACTTACAGGCACTTACACGCACTCACACATACTTACACACACTTACACGCACTTACATACACTTACATGCAATTCCACGCACTTATACACACTTACACGTACTTACATACATTGACACAAACTTACCCACACTTACACGTACTTACACGTACTTACACGCACTTACACGAACGTACACACACTTCCACGCACTTACACGAACTTACACGCACTTACACACACTTGCACATACGTACACACACTCATACGCACTTACACGCACTTACACAGACTTACGTGCACTTACACCCACTTACACGCACTTACATCACTTACACAAAATTACATACACTTAAACGGACTTACACGAACTTACACGCAATTACACGTACTTATACACACTTACACGCACTTACATACACTTACACACACTTACACACACATACACAAACATACATACACTTACATGTACTTACAAAAGTTTATACGCACTTACACGCACTTACATGCACTTACACGTACTCACACGCACTTGCACATACTTACACGCACTTACACACACTTACATGCACTTACACGCACTTACACGTACTTACATGCACTTACACTCACACACACAAACTCACACGCACTAACACGCACTTACACAAACTGACACACACTTACATAAACTTACACGAACTTACACGCACTTACACGCACTTACACGCACTTACACGCACTTACACGCACTCACACACACTTACACGCACTTACACGCACCTACACATGCTTTTATGCACGTGTACACACTTACACGAACTTACACGCACTGGCACGCACTGGCACGTGCTGGCACGTATTTGCACGCACTTAAACGCACTTACAAGCACTTACACGCACTTACACACACTTACACGCACTTACTCACACTTACACACACTTACACGTACTTACACGCACTTACACAAACTTATACGCACTTAAACGTACTTACACACACTTGCACGTACTTACAAGCACTTACACGCACTTACACGCACTTATACGCACTTACACGAATGTACACGCACTGACACACACTTCTACATACTTACACGTACTTAGACGCACTAACACGCACTTATAAATACGTGCACACACTTATACACACTTATACGCACTTACACACACTTACACGCACTTACACGCACTTACACATACTTACACATACTTACACGTGCTTACACACACTTACACGCTCTTACACGCACTTACATGTTCTTTCACCTATATACACGCCCTTACATGCATTTACACACACTTACACACACTTAGACACACTAACACACACTTACACGTAGTGAGATGTACTTCCACGCACTTACACAAACTTACACGCACTTATACACACTTACACGCACTTACACATACCTACAAGCACTAACATGCACTTACACGTACTTACACATACCTATTCAAACTCACACACACTTACACGTACTTACATGTACTTACACGCACTTACACACACTTACACTCACTTACACGCACTGAGACAAACTTACACGCACTTGCACACACTTACATGCATTTACACGGACTAACACGAACATACACGCACATTTCCACATACACGCACTTATACACACATACACGCACTTACACATACCTACAAGCACTAGCATGCACTTACACGAACTTACACATACTTACATAAACTTACACACACTTATACGTACTTACATGTACTTACACGCACTTACACACACTTACACGCACTTACACACACTGACAAAAAGTTACACGCACTTGCACACACTTACATGCATTTACACGGACTTACACGAACGTACACGCACATTTCCACATATACGAACTTACACGTACTTACATGTACTTACACGCACTTACATGCACTTACATGCACTTACACGCACTGAGACAAACTCACACGCACATAGATGCCCTTACAGGAACTTACACACACTTACACGTACTTACGCATACTTACACGCACTTACACGCACTTACACACACTTACACACACTTACACGCTCTAATTCGAACTTACACGTACTTACACGCACTTATACACACTTACACATACATACATGCGCTTACACATACGTACATGCACTTACACATACTTTCACACACTTACACGCACTTACACGCATTTACACGTACTTATACGCACTTAGACATACTTACACGTACTTACACACACTCACACGTACTTACACGTACTTACACGAACTTACACACACTAACACGTACTTACACGCACTTACACGCACCTACACGCACTAACACGCCCTTACACGCACGTGCACACACCTACACGAACTTACACGCAGTTACACGTACTTACACGCACTTACACGCACTTACACACACTTACACACACTTACAAGCACTGACACGAACTTACATGCACTTACACGTACTTACACGCATTTACACGTACTTACACAAACGTACACGCACTTCCACGCACTTACACGAACTTACATGCACTTACACGCACTTACATACACTTACACATACTCACATGTACTTATACACACTTACACACACTTACACGCACTAACACACTCTTACACGCACTTACACGCACTTACATGCACTTACACTCACTTACACAGACTGACACAAACTTACACGTACTGACACGAACTTATACGGACTTAAACGAACTTACACAAACTTACACAAACTTACACGCAAGTACACGCACTTACACACACTTACACATACTTTCACGCACTTATACACACTTACTCGTACTATTACAGTTATACGGGCACTTACATGTACTCATACAAATTTACACAAACTTGCACGCACTTACACGCACTTACACGCACTCACACACACTTGCACACACTTACACGTACTTACACGAACTTACACGCACTTACACTCACTGACACCAAGTCACACACACGCACTTACACGAACTTACACACACTTACACACACTTACACGAACTTACATGAACTGACACGCACTTACACGCACGTAGACGTACTTACACCCACTTACAAGCACTTACACGCACTTACACGCACTTACACATACTTACACACACTTACATGCACTTATACACACTTACACAAACTTACACGCAGTGGCACACACTGGCATGCACTAACATGCACTTGCACTCACTTACACGCACTTACACGCACTTACACGCACTTACACGTACTTATACGCACTTACACGCACTTACACGTACTTCTACATACTTAAACATACTTACACGCACTTACGCGCACTTAGACATACTTAAACGTACTTACACGCACTTACACGCACTTACACACACTTACACGTACTTACACGCACTTACACGCACTTACACACACTTACACGCACTTACACACACTTACACGCACTTACACAAACTTACATGCACTTACACGTACTTACACGAACTTATACGCACTTGCACACACTGATACGCACTTATACGTACTTACATGCACTTACACATACTTACACGCGCTTACACGCACTTACACGTACATACACGCACTTACACGTACTTTCACGTACTTACACACACTTACACGCATGTACACACACGTACACACACTAAGACGCACTTACACACACTTACACGTACTCACACGTACGTACACGCACTTACACATACCTACAAGCACTAACAGGCACTTACACGTACTTACACGCACTTACATGAACTTACATGCACTTACACGTACGTATACGCACTTACACGCACTTACACACACTTACATGCACTTACACGCACTGACACAAACTTACACGCACTTACATGCACTTACACGCATTTACACGGACTTACACGGATGTACACGCACTTACACGCACTTACACAAACGTACATGCACTGATACGTACTTACACGCACTTACAGGCACTCCCACGCACTTACACGTACTTACACCCACTTATACGCACTTACACGTACTTACACGCACTTACATGTACTTACACGCACTAACACGAACTCACACGCACATACAAGCACTTACAGGAACTTTCACACACTTACACGTACTTACACACACTTACATGCACTTACACGCACTTACACGTACTTACACGCACTTACACGAACTTACACGCACTTCCACGCACTCATTCACACTTATGCACACTTACACATACTTACACGTGCTTAGACCCCCTCACACACACTTACATGTACTTACATGTACTTTTACACACTTACACACTTACACGTGCTTAGACGTACTTACACATGCTTACACGCACTCACACGTACGTACACGCGCTTACACGAACTTACACACTTACATGCACTTACACACACTGACATGAACGTACACGTACTGACACACACTTACACGCATTTACACGGACTGACACGAACATACATGCACTTACACGCACTTACATGAACTTGCACACACTAACATGTACTAACACGTACTAACACGTACTCCCAAGCACTTATACGCACTTACACGTACTTACACGCACTTACACGCACTTACACGTACTTACACGTACTTACATGCACTTACATGCACTTACACAAACTGACACAAACTCACACGCACATACACGTACTTACAGGAACTTGCACACACTTACATACACTTACACATACTTACACGTACTTACACACACTTGCAGGCACTTATACGCACTTACACTCACTTACACGCACTTACACACACTTACACAGGCATGCACACACTTACACACACTTACACGCACTGACATGCACATACACACACTTACATATACTTACATGCACTTACACGAACTTACACGCATTTACACACACTTACACGCACCTACACGCACTTACACGCACCTACACGTAGTTACACGCACTTACACGAACTAACACGTACTTACACGCACTTACACGCACTTACACGCACTTACAAGCACTTACACGCACTGACACAAACTTACACGCACTTACACGCACTTATACGCACTTACATGCACTTACATGTATGTACATGCACTTACACAAACTTACACGTACTTACACACACTTACACGCACGTATACGCACTCACATGCACTTACACACACTTGTGTGTACTTATACGCACTTACACGCACTTACATGCACTTGCTCGTACTTACACGTATTACACGCACTCAGACACACTTATACACACTGATACACACTTACATGCACTTACACGCAATTACACACACTTACACGCACTTACACGCACTTACACGTACTTACACACATTTACACGCACTTACATGCACTTACACGCACTCACATGCACTCACACGCACTTACACGCACTTACACGCACTGACACGCACTAACACGCACTAACACATACTTACATGCACTTACAGACACTGACACGAACTCACACGCACTTACACGATCTCCCACAAACTTACATGCACTTACACGATCTTACACACTCTTACACGTACTTACATGCACTTATACAAATGTACACGTACTTACACACACTTACACACAATAACACGCACTTACACAAACGTACACGCACTTATACACACTTACATGAACTTACATATACTTACACGCACTTACACGTACTTACACGCACTCACATGCACTTACACATTCTTACACGCACTTGCACGTACTTATATGCACTTACATGCACTTACACGTACTTACACACACTTATACGCACTTACACATATTTACACATACTTATATGCACTTACACGAACTTACATGCATTTATACGCACTTACATACACCTACACGCACATACACACACTTACACACACTTACACGTACATACACGCACTCACACATACTTACACACACTTACACGCACTTGAACGCACTTACATGCACTTACACATACTTACATGCACAGACAGGAACTCACTCACACTTACACGCACTTACACACACTTACACACACTTACACGTACTTACACGAACTTACACGAACTTACATGCACTCACACGCACTTACACACACGTACACGCACTTATCCGCACGTACGCGTACTTACATGCACTTACACGAAAGTACACGCACTTACACGCACATACACAAACTTACACACATTTACAC
>SZWC01018349.1:38405-53366 GCA_023375785.1 Penium margaritaceum
ACACGCACGTATACGCACTCACATGCACTTACACACACTTGTGTGTACTTATACGCACTTACACGCACTTACATGCACTTGCTCGTACTTACACGTATTACACGCACTCAGACACACTTATACACACTTATACACACTTACATGCACTTACACGCAATTACACACACTTACACGCACTTACACGCACTTACCAAACTTACACACACTTACACACTCTTGCACGTACTTACACACACTTACACAAATGTACATGCACTTACACGTACTTACACAAATTTACACGCACTTACATGCACTTACACGCACTCACATGCACTCACACGCACTTACACGCACTTACACGCACTGACACGCACTAACACGCACTAACACATACTTACATGCACTTACAGACACTGACACAAACTCACACGCACTTACACGATCTCCCACAAACTTACATGCACTTACACGATCTTACACACTCTTACACATACTTACATGCACTTATACACATGTACACGTACTTACACACACTTACACACAATAACACGCACTTACACAAACGTACACACACTTATACACACTTACATGAACTTACATATACTTACACTCACTTACACGTACTTACACGCACTCACATGCACTTACACATTCTTACACGCACTTGCACGTACTTATATGCACTTACATGCACTTACACGTACTTACACACACTTATACGCACTTACACATATTTACACATACTTATATGCACTTACACAAACTTACATGCATTTATACACACTTACATACACCTACACGCACATACACACACTTACACACACTTACACGTACATACACGCACTCACACATACTTACACACACTTACACGCACTTGAACGCACTTACATGCACTTACACATACTTACACGCACTTACATGAACTTATACGCACTTACACGCACGTACACACACTTACACACACTTACACGTACTTACACGAACTTACACGAACTTACATGCACTCACACGCACTTACACACACGTACACGCACTTATCCGCACGTACGCGTACTTACATGCACTTACACGAAAGTACACGCACTTACACGCACATACACAAACTTACACACATTTACACACACTTAGATGCACTTACACGTACTTTCACGCACTTACACATACTTAAACGTACTTACACGTGCTTACACCTACTTACACGTACTTACACGCACTGATACACACTAACACGCACTTACACGCACTTACACATACTTACACGCACTTACATGTACGTACATGCACTTACATGCACTTACACGCACGTAGACGTACTTAAAAAAACTTACACAAACTGGCACGCACTAGCATGCACTGGCACACACTTACACGTACTTACACACACTTACACGCACTTACACACACTTACACCCACGTACACACACTTACACGTACTTACACGTACGTACACGCACTTACACGCACTTACATGAACTTACACGTACTTACATGCACTTACACGCACTTATGCATACTTACACACACTTACACACACTAACACGCACTTACACATACTTACACGCGCTTACACAAACTTGTACGCACTTACACGTACTTACATGCACTCACATGCACTTGCACACACTTACACGCACGTACACGCACGTACACACACTTACACACACTTACACACACTTTACACCGCTTACACGCACTTAAACGTACTCATACTCACGTACACGCACGTACACGCACTTACACGCACTTCCATGCACTTTCACGCACTTATACGCACTTATACGCACTTACACGTACTTACACGCACTCATACGTACTTACACACACTTACACACACTTACACAAACTTATACGTATTTACACGCATTAACACGCACTTACACATACTTGCACGCACTTACACGCACTTACACGCACTCACACGTACTTACACATACTTACACGCACTTACCTACAATTACATGCAATTACACGTACTTACACACACTTACACGCACTTACACACACTGACACGAACGTATCCGTACTTACACGTACTAACACGCACTTACACGCACTTACACGTACGTACACTCACTTACATGCACTTACACGTACTTACATGGACGTATACGCACTTACACGCACTTAGACGCACTTACACGCACTTACACGTACGTACACTCACTTACATGCACTTACACGTACTTACATGGACGTATACGCACTTACACGCACTTAGACGCACTTACACGCACTTACACGTACGTACACTCACTTACATGCACTTACACGTACTTACATGGACGTATACGCACTTACACGCACTTAGACGCACTTACACGCACTTACACGTACGTACACTCACTTACATGCACTTACACGTACTTACATGGACGTATACGCACTTACACGCACTTAGACGCACTTACACGCACTTACACGTACGTACACTCACTTACATGCACTTACACGTACTTACATGGACGTATACGCACTTACACGCACTTAGACGCACTTACACGCACTTACACGTACGTACACTCACTTACATGCACTTACACGTACTTACATGGACGTATACGCACTTACACGCACTTAGACGCACTTACACGCACTTACACGTACGTACACTCACTTACATGCACTTACACGTACTTACATGGACGTATACGCACTTACACGCACTTAGACGCACTTACACGCACTTACACGTACGTACACTCACTTACATGCACTTACACGTACTTACATGGACGTATACGCACTTACACGCACTTAGACGCACTTACACGCACTTACACGTACGTACACTCACTTACATGCACTTACACGTACTTACATGGACGTATACGCACTTACACGCACTTAGACGCACTTACACGCACTTACACGTACGTACACTCACTTACATGCACTTACACGTACTTACATGGACGTATACGCACTTACACGCACTTAGACGCACTTACACGCACTTACACGTACGTACACTCACTTACATGCACTTACACGTACTTACATGGACGTATACGCACTTACACGCACTTAGACGCACTTACACGCACTTACACGTACGTACACTCACTTACATGCACTTACACGTACTTACATGGACGTATACGCACTTACACGCACTTAGACGCACTTACACGCACTTACACGTACGTACACTCACTTACATGCACTTACACGTACTTACATGGACGTATACGCACTTACACGCACTTAGACGCACTTACACGCACTTACACGTACGTACACTCACTTACATGCACTTACACGTACTTACATGGACGTATACGCACTTACACGCACTTAGACGCACTTACACGCACTTACACGTACGTACACTCACTTACATGCACTTACACGTACTTACATGGACGTATACGCACTTACACGCACTTAGACGCACTTACACGCACTTACACGTACGTACACTCACTTACATGCACTTACACGTACTTACATGGACGTATACGCACTTACACGCACTTAGACGCACTTACACGCACTTACACGTACGTACACTCACTTACATGCACTTACACGTACTTACATGGACGTATACGCACTTACACGCACTTAGACGCACTTACACGCACTTACACGTACGTACACTCACTTACATGCACTTACACGTACTTACATGGACGTATACGCACTTACACGCACTTAGACGCACTTACACGCACTTACACGTACGTACACTCACTTACATGCACTTACACGTACTTACATGGACGTATACGCACTTACACGCACTTAGACGCACTTACACGCACTTACACGTACTTACATGCACTTACACTCACACACACAAACTCACACGCACTAACACGCACTTACACAAACTGACACACACTTACATAAACTTACACGAACTTACACGCACTTACACGCACTTACACGTACTTACACGCACTTACACGCACTCACACACACTTACACGCACTTACACGCACCTACACATGCTTTTATGCACGTGTACACACTTACACGAACTTACACGCACTGGCACGCACTTGCACGTGCTGGCACGTATTTGCACGCACTTAAACGCACTTACAAGCACTTACACGCACTTACACACACTTACACGCACTTACTCACACTTACACACACTTACACGTACTTACACGCACTTACACAAACTTATACGCACTTACATGTACTTACACACACTTGCACGTACTTACAAGCACTTACACGAACTTACACGCACTTATACGCACTTACACGAATGTACACGCACTGACACACACTTCTACATACTTACGCGTACTTAGACGCACTAACACGCACTTATAAATACGTGCACACACTTATACACACTTATACGCACTTACACACACTTACACGCACTTACACGCGCTTACACATACTTACACATACTTACACGTGCTTACACACACTTACACGCTCTTACACGCACTTACATGTTCTTTCACCTATATACACGCCCTTACATGCATTTACACACTTACACACACTTAGACACACTAACACGCACTTACACGTACTGAGATGTACTTCCACGCACTTACACAAACTTACACAGACTTATACACACTTACACGCACTTACACATACCTACAAGCACTAACATGCACTTACACGTACTTACACATACCTATTCAAACTCACACACACTTACACGTACTTACATGTACTTACACGCACTTACACACACTTACACGCACTTACACGCACTGAGACAAACTTACACGCACTTGCACACACTTACATGCATTTACACGGACTAACACGAACATACACGCACATTTCCACATACACGCACTTATACACACATACACGCACTTACACACACTTACACGTACTTACGCATACTTACACGCACTTACACGCACTTACACACACTTACACACACTTACACGCTCTAATTCGAACTTACACGTACTTACACGCACTTACACAAACTTATACACTCTTACACGCACTCATACGCACTTACACGCACTTATACACACTTACACATACATACATGCGCTTACACATACGTACATGCACTTACACATACTTTCACACACTTACACGCACTTACACGCATTTACACGTACTTATACGCACTTAGACATACTTACACGTACTTACACACACTCACACGTACTTACACGTACTTACACGAACTTACACACACTAACACGTACTTACACGCACTTACATGCACCTACACGCACTAACACGCCCTTACACGCACGTGCACACACCTACACGAACTTACACGCAGTTACACGTACTTACACACACTTACATGCACTTACACACACTTATACACACTTACAAGCACTGACACGAACTTACATGCACTTACACGTACTTACACGCATTTACACGTACTTACACAAACGTACACGCACTTCCACGCACTTACACGAACTTACATGCACTTATACGCACTTACATACACTTACACATACTCACATGTACTTATACACACTTACACACACTTACACGCACTAACACACTCTTACACGCACTTACACACACTTACATGCACTTACACTCAATTACACAGACTGACACAAACTCACACGTACTGACACGAACTTACACGGAATTAAACGAACTTACACAAACTTACACAAACTTACACGCAAGTACACGCACTTACACACACTTACACATACTTTCACGCACTTATACACACTTACTCGTACTATTACAGTTATACGGGCACTTACATGTACTCATACAAACTTACACACACTTGCACGCACTTACACGCACTTACACGTACTTCTACACACTTAAACATACTTACACGCACTTACGCGCACTTAGACATACTTACACGTACTTACACGCACTTACATGCACTTACACGCACTGACACAAACTTACACGCACTTACATGCACTTACACGCACTGACACAAACTTACACGCACTTACATGCACTTACACGCACTGACACAAACTTACACGCACTTACATGCACTTACACGCACTGACACAAACTTACACGCACTTACATGCACTTACACGCACTGACACAAACTTACACGCACTTACATGCACTTACACGCACTGACACAAACTTACACGCACTTACATGCACTTACACGCACTGACACAAACTTACACGCACTTACATGCACTTACACGCACTGACACAAACTTACACGCACTTACATGCACTTACACGCACTGACACAAACTTACACGCACTTACATGCACTTACACGCACTGACACAAACTTACACGCACTTACATGCACTTACACGCACTGACACAAACTTACACGCACTTACATGCACTTACACGCACTGACACAAACTTACACGCACTTACATGCACTTACACGCACTGACACAAACTTACACGCACTTACATGCACTTACACGCACTGACACAAACTTACACGCACTTACATGCACTTACACGCACTGACACAAACTTACACGCACTTACATGCACTTACACGCACTGACACAAACTTACACGCACTTACATGCACTTACACGCACTGACACAAACTTACACGCACTTACATGCACTTACACGCACTTACACGCACCTACACGCACTTACACACACTTACACGCACTTACACATACTTACATACACTTACACGCACTTACACACACTTACACGCACTTACACAAACTTACATGCACTTACACGTACTTACACAAACTTATACGCACTTGCACGCACTGATACGCACTTATACGTACTTACATGCACTTACACATACTTACACGCGCTTACACGCACTTACACGTACATACACGCACTTACACGTACTTTCACGTACTTACACACACTTACACGCATGTACACGCACTTACACGCACTTACACGTTCTCACACGTACGTACACGCACTTACACATACCTACAAGCACTAACAGGCACTTACACGTACTTACACGCACTTACATGAACTTACATGCACTTACACGTACGTATACGCACTTACACGCACTTACACACACTTACATGCACTTACACGCACTGACACAAACTTACACGCACTTACATGCACTTACACGCACTTACACGGACTTACACGGACGTACACGCACTTACACGCACTTACACAAACGTACATGCACTGATACGTACTTACACGCACTTACAGGCACTCCCACGCACTTACACGTACTTACACCCACTTATACGCACTTACACGTACTTACACGCACTTACACGCACTTACATGTACTTACACGCACTAACACGAACTCACACGCACATACAAGCACTTACAGGAACTTTCACACACTTACACGTACTTACACACACTTACATGCACTTACACGCACTTACACGTACTTACACGCACTTACACGAACTTACACGCACTTCCACGCACTCATACACACTTATGCACACTTACACATACTTACACGTGCTTAGACCCCCTCACACACACTTACATGTACTTACATGTACTTTTACACACTTACACACTTACACGTACTTAGACGTACTTACACATACTTACAGGCACTCACACGTACGTACACGCACTTACACGAACTTACACACTTACATGCACTTACACACACTGACATGAACGTACACGTACTGACACACACTTACACGCATTTACACGGACTGACACGAACATACATGCACTTTCACGCACTTACATGAACTTGCACACACTAACATGTACTAACACGTACTAACACGCACTCCCAAGCACTTATACGCACTTACACGTACTTACACGCACTTACACGCACTTACACGTACTTACACGTACTTACATGCACTTACATGCACTTACACGTACTGACACAAACTCACACGCACATACACATACTTACAGGAACTTGCACACACTTACATACACTTACACATACTTACACGTACTTACACACACTTGCAGGCACTTATACGCACTTACACTCACTTACACGCACTTACACACACTTACACAGGCATGCACACACTTACACACACTTACACGCACTGACATGCACATACACACACTTACATATACTTACATGCACTTACACGAACTTACACGCATTTACACACACACGCACCTACACGCACTTACATGCACCTACACGTAGTTACACGCACTTACACGAACTAACACGTACTTACACGCACTTACACGAACTTACACGCACTTACAAGCACTTACACGCACTGACACAAACTTACACGCACTTACACGCACTTATACGCACTTACATGCACTTACATGTATGTACATGCACTTACACAAACTTACACGTACTTACACACACACACACACGCACGTATACGCACTCACATGCACTTACACACACTTGTGTGTACTTATACGCACTTACACGCACTTACATGCACTTGCTCGTACTTACACGTATTACACGCACTCAGACACACTTATACACACTTATACACACTTATACACACTTATACACACTTATACACACTTATACACACTTATACACACTTATACACACTTATACACACTTATACACACTTATACACACTTATACACACTTATACACACTTATACACACTTATACACACTTATACACACTTATACACACTTATACACACTTATACACACTTATACACACTTATACACACTTATACACACTTATACACACTTATACACACTTATACACACTTATACACACTTATACACACTTATACACACTTATACACACTTATACACACTTATACACACTTATACACACTTATACACACTTATACACACTTATACACACTTATACACACTTATACACACTTATACACACTTATACACACTTATACACACTTATACACACTTATACACACTTATACACACTTATACACACTTATACACACTTATACACACTTATACACACTTATACACACTTATACACACTTATACACACTTATACACACTTATACACACTTATACACACTTATACACACTTATACACACTTATACACACTTATACACACTTATACACACTTATACACACTTATACACACTTATACACACTTATACACACTTATACACACTTATACACACTTATACACACTTATACACACTTATACACACTTATACACACTTATACACACTTATACACACTTATACACACTTATACACACTTATACACACTTATACACACTTATACACACTTATACACACTTATACACACTTATACACACTTATACACACTTATACACACTTATACACACTTATACACACTTATACACACTTATACACACTTATACACACTTATACACACTTATACACACTTATACACACTTATACACACTTATACACACTTATACACACTTATACACACTTATACACACTTATACACACTTATACACACTTATACACACTTATACACACTTATACACACTTATACACACTTATACACACTTATACACACTTATACACACTTATACACACTTATACACACTTATACACACTTATACACACTTATACACACTTATACACACTTATACACACTTATACACACTTATACACACTTATACACACTTATACACACTTATACACACTTATACACACTTATACACACTTATACACACTTATACACACTTATACACACTTATACACACTTATACACACTTATACACACTTATACACACTTATACACACTTATACACACTTATACACACTTATACACACTTATACACACTTATACACACTTATACACACTTATACACACTTATACACACTTATACACACTTATACACACTTATACACACTTATACACACTTATACACACTTATACACACTTATACACACTTATACACACTTATACACACTTATACACACTTATACACACTTATACACACTTATACACACTTATACACACTTATACACACTTATACACACTTATACACACTTATACACACTTATACACACTTATACACACTTATACACACTTATACACACTTATACACACTTATACACACTTATACACACTTATACACACTTATACACACTTATACACACTTATACACACTTATACACACTTATACACACTTATACACACTTATACACACTTATACACACTTATACACACTTATACACACTTATACACACTTATACACACTTATACACACTTATACACACTTATACACACTTATACACACTTATACACACTTATACACACTTATACACACTTATACACACTTATACACACTTATACACACTTATACACACTTATACACACTTACATGCACTTACACGCACTTACATACACTTATACGCACTTATACGTACTTACACGCACTTACACGCACTTACACACACTGACACGAACTCACACGCACTTACAGGGACTTACACAAACTTAGACACACTTACACGCACCTACACAACCTTACACGAACTTACACGCACTTACACGCACTTACACGGACTTACACGCACTTACATGCACTTACACATACTTACACGCACTTACACACACTTACACACACTTACATGCACTTACACACATTTATACAAACTTACACACATTGGCACGCTCTGGCACGCGCTGGGACGTACTTGCACGCACTTAAACGCACCTACACGTACTTACACGCACTTACACAAACTTACACACATTGGCACGCTCTGGCACGCGCTGGGACGTACTTGCACGCACTTAAACGCACCTACACGTACTTACACGCACTTACACACACTTACACGCACTTACACGCACTTACACGCACTTACACGCACTTACACGTACTTATACGCACTTACACGCACTTACACGCACCTATACGCACTTACACAAACTTACACACACTTACACACACTTCCACGTACTTACACGCACTTAGACACACTAAGATGCACTTACACATACTTACACGCACTAACACGTACTTACACGCACTTACACACACTTACATGCACTTACACGCACTTACATGCACTTACACGTACTTGCAGGCACTTGTACATACTTACATGCACTTACACACACTTACACGCACTTACACGCACTTACATACACTTACATACACTCACACATACTTACAAACACTTACACGCACTTACACAAACTTATACATACTTACACGCACTTACATGAACTTATACGCACTTACACGGACTGAGACGCACTTATACGCACTTACACGCACTTACACATACTTACACACGCTTACACACACTTACACGCACTTACACGCACTTACACGTACTTTCACGCATTTACACGCACTTACATGCATTTACACACACTTACACACACTTAGATGCACTTACACGCACTTACACATACCTACAAGCACTAACATGCACTTACACGTACTTCCACGTACGTACACGTACTTACACGCACTTACACGTACTTACACCCACTTACACGCACTTACATGCACTGACACAAACTTACACGCACTTACACGCACTTACACATATTTCCACGAACTTACACGAACGTACACGCACTTACACGCACTTAAACAAACTTACACGCACTTACACGTACTTACATGACTTACATGCACTAACACGCACTGACAAAAACTCACACGCACATACATGCACTTACAGGAAGTTACACACACTTACACGTACTTACACATACTTACACGCACTTACATGCACTTAAACGCACTTACACACACTTACTCGCACTAACTCGAACTTACAGGTACTTACACGCACTTACACAAACTTATACGCACTTACACGCACTAATACGCACTTATACGTACTTACACGCACTTATACATACTTACATGCGCTTACACGCACTTACACACACTTACATGTACTTACACATACTTTCACGCATTTACACGCACTTACGCGCATTTACACGTACTTATACGCACTTAGACGTACTTACACGTACTTACACACACTCACACGTACTTACACGCACTTACACAAACGTACACACACTTACACGCACTTACACACACTTACACGCACCTACACGCACTTACACGCCCTTACACGCACGTACACGCACTTACACAAACTTACACGCATTTACACATACTTAAACGCACTTATACGTACTTACACACACTGATACGCACTTATATGAACTGACACAAACTTACATGCACTTACACATACTTACACGTACTTACACGTACTTCCACGAATGTACACACACTTCCATGCACTTACACAAACTTATACACACTTCCACACACTTATATACACTTACACACACTCACATGCACTTTTTTACACTTACACATACTCACACGCACTTGCACACACTTACACGCACTTATACGCGCTTACATGCACTTACACGCACTTACATGTACTGACACAGACTCACACACACTTACACAAACTTACATGAACTTAAACAAACTTACACGAACTTACAAAAACGTATAGGCAATTACACGCACTTACACACACTTACACATACCCACACGCACTTACTCACACTTACACGCACTTACACAAACATACACGCACTTACACGTACTTACATAAATTTTCACGCACTTACACATACTGACACGCACTTACACGCACTCACACGCACTTGCACACACTTACACGTACTTACACACACTTACACGCCCTTACAAGTATTTACACGCACTTACACGCACTTACACCCACTGACACAAACTCACACGCACGCACTTACACGAACTTACACACACTTAGACACACTTACACGAACTTACATGAACTTACACACACTTACACGCACTTACACGCACTTACACGCACGTACAAGCACTTACACGTACTTACATGCACTTACACGCACTTACACACACTTACACGCACTTACACACACTTACACAAACTTACACGCACTGGCGCACAATCGCACACACTGGCATGCACTTGCACTCACTTACACGCACTTACACGCATTTACACGCACTTATACACACTTACACGCACTTACACGCACTTACACACACTTACAGGTACTTACAGGTACTTACACGCACTTACACGCACTTCTACGTACTTACACGCACTTACACGCACTAACACACACTTACACATGATTACACGTACTTACACGTACTTACATGCACCTACACACACTTACACGCACTTACATGCACTTATGTACACTTACACATACTTGCATGCACTTGCATACACTTACATGCACTTACACGCACTTACACGCACTTTCACGCACTTACACGCACTTACATACACTTAAACGCACTTACACACACTTACATGCACTTACACAAACTTACACGCACTTACACGCACTTACACAAACTTATACGCACTTACACGTACTTACACGCACTTACACATACTTACACACGCTTACACACACTTACACAAACTTACACGCACTTACACATACGTTCACACACTTACACGCACTTACACGCACTTACATACACTTACACGCACTTACACACACTTACACGCACTTACACGCACTTACACATACTTACACACGCTTACACACACTTACACAAACTTACACGCACTTACACATACGTTCACACACTTACACGCACTTACACACATTTACACACACTTATACACACTTAGATACACTTATACGCACTTGTACGTACTCACACGTACGTACACGCACTTACACAAACTTACACGCACTTACTCGCACTTACACGTACTTACACGTACCTACACACACTAACACACACTTACACATACTTACACGCACTTACACGAACTTACACGCACTTACACGTACTTATACGCACTTACACGCACTTACACACACTTACACATACTTACACGCACTTACACGAACTTACACGCACTTACACGTACTTATACGCACTTACACGCACTTACACACACTTACACGCACTTACACACAGTGATACAAACTTACACACACTTACACTCACTTACACACATTTGCATGGACTTACACAAATGTACACGCACTTACACACGCTTACACGAACTTACATGTACTTACACGTACTTACACGCACTTACACGTACTCCCACGTACTTAGACATACAAACACAAACTAACACGCACTTACACGTACTTACACGCACTTACATGCACTTACATACACTTGCACGCACTGACACAAACTCACACGCACATATAAGCACTTACAGGAACTTGCACACACTTACACGTACCTACACATACTTACACGCACTTACATGCACTTACATACACTTGCACGCACTGACACAAACTCACACGCACATATAAGCACTTACAGGAACTTGCACACACTTACACGTACCTACACATACTTACACGCACTTACATGCACTTACATACACTTGCACGCACTGACACAAACTCACACGCACATATAAGCACTTACAGGAACTTGCACACACTTACACGTACCTACACATACTTACACGCACTTACATGCACTTACACGCACTTACACACACTTACACGCACTTACACACACTGACAAAAACTTACGCGCACTTACACGCATTTTCACGGACTGACACAAACGTACACGCACTTACACGTACTTACATGAGCTTACACGCATTTACACATACTAACACGTACTTACACGCACTCACACGCACTTACACGCACTTACACGCACTTAAACGCACTTACATGCACTTACACGTACTTACACGCATAGACATGCACTTACATGCACTTACACGCACTGACACAAACTCACACGCACATACACGTACTTATAGGAACTTACTCACACTTACATGCACTTACACATACTTTCACACACTTACACGCACTTGCACGCACTTTTACGCACTTATACACACTTACACGCACTTATACACACTTATACGCACTTACGCACACTTACACACACTTACACGCACTAACATACACATACACACACTTACACATACTTACACGCACTTACACAAACTTACACGCACTTACACATACTTACACGCACCTACATGCACTTACACGCACTCACACGTACTTACGCGTACTTACACAAGCTTACACATACTTACACGCACTTACACGCACTTACACGCACTTACACGCACTTACACGCACTGACACAAACTTATACATACTTACACGTACTTACACGTACTTACATGTATGTATACGCACTTACACGCACTTACACAAACTTA
>SZWC01018350.1:6995-47960 GCA_023375785.1 Penium margaritaceum
TATGTATATGTATATGTATATGTATATGTATATGTATATGTATATGTATATGTAAATGTATATGTATATCTAGGGCTACCAGGAACATTTTACGGTTTGTCGATTTGTTTCCGATTGACCCTGGTTCCGTCGACCGCACTGGAAGAACAGTGGGTGCGCACACAGCACCTAGGCTCGTCAAAAGCATGGCATGCGAAAATTTATTGAAAAGAATCCACAGTGTATTAAGGCTTGTCTAGGGCTACCAGGAACATTCTACCGCTCGTCGATTTGTTTCTGATTGACCCTGGTTGCGTCGACCGGACCGGAAGAACAATGGGTGCGCACACAGCACTTGGGCTTGTCAAAAAAATGGCATGGGAAAATTTATTGAATGGAATCCACATAGTATTAGGGCTTGTCTAGGGCTACCAAGAACATTTTACGATTCGTTGATCTGTTTCTGATTGACCCTGGTTCCGTCGACCGCACCGGAAGAACAGTATGTGTGCACACAGCACCTCGGCTTGTCAAAAAAATGGTATGGGCAAATTTATTGAATGGAATCCACAGTGTATTAGGGCTTGTCTAGGGCTACGAGGAACATTTTACGGCTCGTCGATCTGTTTCCGATTGACCTTGGTTCCGTCGACCGCACCGAAAGAACAGTGGGTGCGCAGAGAGCACCTGGGCTTGTCAAAAAACATTCATGGGCAAATTTATTGAATGGAATCCACAGTTTATTAAGGCTTGTCAAGGGCTACCAGGAACATTTTACGGCTCGTCGATCTGTTTCCAATTGACCTTGGCTCCGTCGACCACACCAGAAGAACAGTGGGTGCGCACACAGCACCTGGGCTTGTCAAAAAAATGGCATGGGCAAATTTATTGAATGGAATCCACATTGTATTAGGGCTTGTCAAGGGCTACCAGGAACATTTTACGGCTCGTCGATCTGTTTCCGATTGACCCTGTGTCCGTCGACCGCACCGGAAGAACAGTGGGTGCGCACACAGCACCTAGGCTTGTCAAAAACATGGCATGGGCAGATTTATTGAATGGAATCAACAGTGTATTATGGTTTTTCTAGGGCTACCAGGAACATTTTACGGTTTTTGGATTTGTTTCCGATTGACCCTGGTTCCGTCGACCGCACCGGAAGAACAGTGGGTGCGCACACAGCACCTGGGCTTGTCAAAAACATGGCATGGGTATATTTATTGAATGGAATCCACAGTGAACTAGGGCTTGTCTATGGCTACCAGGAACATTTTACGGTTCGTCAATTTGTTTCCGATTGACCTTGGTTCCGTCGACCGCACCGGAAGAACAGTGGGTGCGCACACAGCACCTGGGCTTGTCAAAAAAATGGCATGGGCAAATTTATTAAATGGAATCCATAGTGTATTAGGGCTTGTCTAGAGCTACCAGGAACATATTACGGTTCGTCGATCTGTTTCCGATTGACCCTAGTTCCGTCGACCGCACCGGAAGAACAATGGGTGCGCACACAGCACCCGGACTTGTTAAAAAATGGCATGAAAAAATTTATTGAATGGAATCCACAGTGTATTAGGGCTTTTTTAGGGCTACCAGGAATATTTTACAGTTCGGCGATTTGTTTCCGATTGACCCTGGTTCCTTCGACCGCACCGAAAGAACAGTGGGTGTGTACACAGCACCTGGGCTTGTCAAAAAAATGGCATAGGCAAATTCATTGGATTGAATCCACAGTGTATTCGGGCTTCTCAAGAACTACTAGGAACTTCTTACGGCTCGTCGATCTGTTTCCAATTGACCCTGGTTTTGTCGATCGCACCGGAAGAAGAGTGGGTGCGCACACAGCACCTGGGCTTGTCAAAAAAATGGCATGGGCAAATTCATTGAATGGAATCCACATTGTATTAGGGCTTGTCTAGGGCTACCAAGAACATTTTATGGCTCGTCGCTCTGTTTCCGATTGACCCTGGTTCCGGAGACCGCACGGGAAGAACAGTGGGTGCGCACACAGCACTTGGGCTTGTCAAAAAAATGGCATGAGCAAATTTATTGAATGGAATCCACAGTGTATTGTGGCTTCTCAAGGGCTACCAGGAACATTTTACGGCTCGTCGATCTGTTTCCGATTGACCCTGGTTTTGTTGACCGCACCGGAAGAACAGTGGGTGTGCACACAGCACCTGGGCTGGTCAAAAAAATGGCATGGGCAAATTAAGTGAATGGAATCCACAGTGTATTAGGGCTTGTCAAGGGCTACTAGGAACATTTTACGGCTCGTCCATTTGTTTCTGATTGACCCTGGTTCCGTCGACCGCACCAGAAGAACAGTGGGTGCGCACACAACACCTGGGCTTGTCAAAAGCATGGCATGGGAAAATTTATTGAATGGAATCTAGAGTGTATTAGGGCTTGTCCAGGACTACCAGGAACATTTTACGGTTCGTCGATATTTTTCTGATTGACCCTGGTTCCGTCAACCGCACCGGAGGAACATTGGGTGCGCACACAGCACCTGGGCTTGTCAAAAACATGGCATGGGCAAATTTATTGAATGGAATCCACAGTGTATTAGGGCTTGTCTAGGGCTACCAGGAACATTTTACAGTTTGTCGATTTGTTTCCGATTGACCCTGGTTCGGTCGACCGCACCGGAAGAACAGTGGGTGCGAACACAGCACCTGGGCTTGTGAAAAAAATGGCACGGGCAAATTTATTGAATGGAATCCACAGTGTATTAGGGCTTGTCTAGGGCTTCCACCCGATCCTCGCCCCATTTACCCAGGTGTAATTCATTGTTTCATAATGTGCTCGTTTAGGCATGCTTTGGCGTCTCCTGCAAAATTCAACCAGTTATCATTTGGGTTCATTTCATTCTGCAACACGGGTTGCGGAGGGTTCACCTATTTCAGTACATTCAACGTTTTTTGCGCCGACACCTTTTCCACAAAGATACCTTCTGCACCGTTCAGCGTTATTGTCGCGAGGCGTTAATGTCGACAAAATGTAAGCAAGAATTTCATTCGTTCTGCAACGTTCATGTCTTTCCGCCAAGATAGAGAGATTCCACGTGGATACACTTTTGGACATCTTTCTCTTCTGCAAAGTTAAGAATGTTCCGCAGAGTTGAACGTTTTCTACACTGACGGCATTTTCCGCAAGGACACGTGCCCCCTTGTTTGCATTACGTGTTCCGTCCATGTTGTCACTCTCGCTAGGCGTTCATGTCACCGAAACGTAAGCAAGAATTTCATTCGTTCTGCAACGTTCATGTCTTTCCGCAAAGATAAAGAGATTCCGTGCGGATACACTTTAGTATATCAGTCTGTTCTGCAACGTTCACATTGTTCCGCACGGTTGATCATTTTCCACACCCACATCATTTTCCACAAGGACAACCTTCGCAACGTTCGCATTACACGTTCCATGCGTGTTGTCACTCTCGCTAGGCGTTCATGTTGACAAAACGTAAGCAAGCATTTCATTCGTTCTGCAACGTTCATGTCTTTCCGAGAAGATAGAGCGACTCGCGCGGATAGACTTTTGTACATCACTCTCTTCTACAACGTTACGAATGTTCCACACGGTTGAATGTTTTCCACACCGACGGTATCTTCCACAAGGACACCTGCCTTCACGTTCGCATTACACGTTCTGTCCGTGTTGTCACTCTTGCTAGGCGTTCATGTCACCGAAACGTAAGCAGGAATTTATTCGATCTGCAACGTTCATGTCTTTTTGCAACGATAGAGAGATCCCGCGCGGATAGACTTTTGTATATCAGTCTGTTCTGCAAAGTTAACAATGTTCCGCACGGTTGAACATTTTCCACACCGACATCATTTTCCACAAGGACAACTTCCACCGTCCGCATTACACGTGCCGTTCGTGTTGTCACTCTCGCTAGGCGTTCATGTCAACGAAACTTAAGCAAGCATTTCATTTTTTCTGCAATATTCATGTCTTTCTGAGAAGATTGAGCGATTCCGCGCGGATAGACTTTTGTACAGCAGTCTCTTCTACAACGTTAAGAATGTTCCGCACAATTGAATGTTTTCCACACCGACGGCATTTTTCGCAAGGACACCTGCCTTCATGTTCGCATTACACGTTCCGTCCGTGTTGTCACTCTCGCTAGGCGTTCATGTCACCAAAACGTAAGCAAGAATTCATTCGTTCTGCAACGTTCATGTCTTTTCGCAACGATAGAGAGATTAAGCGCGGATAGACTTTTGTATATCAGTCTGTTCTGCAAAGTTAACAATGTTCCGCACGGTTGAACAGTTTCCACACCGACATCATTTTCCACACGGACAACTTCCACAATGTCCGCATTACACGTGCTGTTCGTGTTGTCACTCTTGCTAGGCGTTCATGTCGACAAAACGTAAGCAAGCATTTCATTCGTTCTGCAACGTTCATGTCTTTCTGAGAAGATAGAGCGATTTCGCACGGATAGACTTTTGTTCAGCAGTCTCTTCTACAACGTTAAGAATGTTCCGCACAATTGAATGTTTTCCGCACCGACGGCATTTTCCACAAGGACGATTATGCAACGTTAATAATGTTTCGCGTGGACGACGTAGTTCACTGCAAAAGATTCCGAGCAGTTCCACTTTTCTACATGAGTATCTTTTGCAACGTTACTGACTTTCTGCACGGTTGATGTTTTTCTGCGCCGACGACAGTTTCCACAAAGACGTTTTCCACTCCGTTTGAACCATACGAGACGTGTGTGTATCCCCCTTGTTACGCGTTTTCACCGACATTTAGTAAGAGTGGAACGTTCCTCCATTTCCACGAGGATGATAGAATTCCACGCCGTTAGGATTTTCCACGAGGTTCAGCTTGCGCCACGAAGTTCAGCTCGCTCTGCATCGATCATACTTTTCCGTCAAGATGACCATTGTCACAAAGTTCACAGGGGCATTACCTCCACAACGTTTTCAGGTTCCGCGACGTCGAAGTGTTTTCCACGAAGACAAGTGCACGCCGCGCCATTGTACATCCGCGTTGTTTAACGATATCCGCACCGTTCCACGGTTCTGTGCCACAACCGTGTCTTCTCGGAGCATATATGCCTTTGTAGAACATGCAAGCACTCTTACGCCGGGCGGCTCCTGACGTGGACAAGTGTTTCCACAAGAGTAGAGACCGTTGTCAAGGTATGCCTAGCACTACCCTTCCTCCATGGGTGCCAACTTCAAGCACATAGAGTGGTGGACTCCCAATCTTCTTGTTTGCTCCAAGGACACTCCAGACTTCTGGCTCTTCCTCCCCACCATTAACTCCTCTTCTCCTCCCCCATTGGGCTGAACTTCAATGTAGAGTTTGGCCATCTCTAGGCATATACAGTGACGTTGCCCTCAAGCTTCTCTTCACTTCCAAGGACACTCCAGACTGCGGGTTCTACTCTTTCCATCACTTCCACCTCCCCCCCATTACCCCCTCTTTGCACCCTCTTCTCCTCTTTGCATCCTCTCTCCATTGTGTAATTCGTCCATACTTCTTCTCCATGTCTTCTTTTTTCCATGTTGTCCACGTGTTCTTCTCTCCATTGTGTCATTCGTCCATGCTTCTAGTCCATGTTTTCCATGTGTTCTTCTCTCCATTGTGTCATTCGTCCATGCTTCTACTCCATGTTTATCTTGTCATGACATGAGTCTTCTACTCCATCTTTTCTCTTTTATGTTATTGTTATGTGTCCTTTAAACATTGCAGATGCAGCCTCCACCTCCGCGTCCACCTATGCCTGAAGCTCGGTCCCGTGTTTGACGGCCGGCGAATAAACGCATCATTGCGGACAACTCTTCAGGACTAAACGTGCGTTGTCATATTTGCAATGAAACAGGAAAGAAGTGGAACGTCAAAGTTCTTGTTGACACTTACAAAAATGCGTGAAATCTGTTCCCCCCTCAAGTTTTTGTGAAAGGACATTGTACACGGGACACGAATGAGGAAGCCCTCCTTGTCAGAAATGGAGGACTATGGGTATGCCCAGACAAGGATTGCAAAGGGAGACACAGCACTGCACGTCGTCAGCGTGATGGTGAATCAAGACTTGAGAACGTTGCTGGATGCATACGCTGGTATTGTCGAAGGTTAGTTTAATTAATTTTTTTGCTCTTTCTCAATCTGTAGTAGTTGTAACATAAATTCATGTGTTAAAAGAAAACATGTTGTTGCATTCAGGTGTGTTGTCATGAAGTTGAAGATCACCGACTTCGAGAGTCTTTTCATACGTGATGAGGAGAGAGACACGTGAACCCAGGACCCATCTCAGCGAGTGTGTCCTCATCGCAAGCCGAATGTTGGTAAACCACTGTAGAAACCCTGTTGTAGTGACATGCCCAAACATCCTAGGGCATCCCCTCCCCCGCCTACACCTCCCCTGTCTTCATCTCCTCCCCCAAAGATTTTTGAAGCATTTTGTGATGTTTTGAGGGCTGCTAGGATCCCCATAGGTCCAAACGGCACAGGAAATGGAGCTATTGGTGAAGGCAATGGAAGAGTGGCAGGAAGTCAGACCTCAAACGATGGGGCCTCTGTTGGTGAAACACTTCATCAAGAACATGTCTCCTCACGTGTCGCGGATCCGTCGCCGCAACATCGACCGCCCAGAGGAGGACATCGTCAACCACGTCGTATTGTAAGCTTAAAAAAAAAAGAATGCGTACTATGTCGTGTTCCACAAGAGAAGCACTAATTGTTGTTTTCCTTCATAGGTAAACTGCAAACACCAAGTGCTACGCGAATCTGTCTGTTCAAGAACCTCCCCCATTATGTCTTTGAGGAGCGACACCTGCGACGAAGAAAGTTGAAAAAGTTAGACAAAGGACAGAAAGCAACAACTGTCTCGGAAAAAATTCTCATCGACTTGGACAAGTTCAAAGAAGCAAACTTGATTTAGCAAATCGGGACTTCGTGTGCATTGTTACCAGACTTTGACCATGAGGCCAAGGAGATCCTCATGCCATGCCTTCCCTTACCAAGTCCTCCTGCTCAGTATGCGAGGCCCGTGCATGTGTGGAAACAATGGGGTGGAGGAGTTGCATGCACATGCAACAAGGGTCAGAGGGAGGAGTGTGTTCACATGATTTGGGCAAAAGATAACTTGTGCAGACCTCTCACTGACAGTTGTCTTGACCAAGATGTGGTGGTGGAGGTGAATGTGTCGCAGAATGAGAACCCTTGCTTCTCCATACTTGATGTTGGTGCTTCAATGAAGGGGGCAAGGGTAGTGGGATGGGGCTTGATGGAGGGAGACATCCAAGGGGAATACCGTTGTTCATATGACAACGAAGGTGGAAGATACGAGAAGCATTTGACTGTTTTACAAGCACAAAGGGATGATTGTGCGGAGTGGGTTGTGCCTCCTTTGTTGGAAGAGGAGTGAGCACCACGCATTTTGTTGGTGGAAAATAAGGCACGTGTGTGTTTGACTTGTGAAGAAGTAGGGTGTGCGGAGGAAGGGCATGTGCACAAGGAGTGGACAGTATGTCAGTGGCCACGTGAACGTTCATTCCAAAGGGTGGATGTGCACAAAATTCTTCATCCCTCAAGGGGAGGAGACATAGGAGATGCGACCCTTTTGGCGGTAATGGCCCAAGCCGACAACTTCGTTTTGAATACACCAACCCCAACGAAGCCCAAATGTCCATGTGGTCATCAATGGACGAAGGATTCAAGACCTATCAAGCTTCATGACACATCTAATCCATCGAAGTTTCTAAGTTCTGTGAACCTCAAACCCTAAACCCTGAGGATTTGTCCTTGTCTAGTTGGGATAGATGTCAACGTAACATGGTTTATGGTACATCTTTGTAATCATTGCAGGTAAAGATAAACTTCTACCGCACGGAATTGTGCAAGTGCATTATGTTTCCTGACGGCAGAGAAGAGGGTGTATTCATCTTTTCAGCGGCAACGACATTCACCCATGTAGCACTCCTTTGGGTGCTTACCTTTGCTTGCAATGGGACATCACTGTCTTCCATTTATGAGTCGTTGAATTTTTTCTCAAAGGCTACAATGGATTTGCAATTTTCATGTAGAACAACGTTGGCAAAGGCGATGCAAGCATTTGTCCGCCTCATACCGGTGGAAGGCCTTGGAACGTGTTGTAATCAATGTGGCAAACACCCGAAGATGCTCATCTGTGATGGTACAGCATTGACCAACCGCAATGGAGACCAAGTTGAACGACCGTACTTCACGCAACCTGTTTCGAGCTATGTTGTGCCGAGGAAAGTTCTTCCGAGACGTGTTGTGACAGATGTATCTGCAAGGAGGTTGTTGAGTCACTTTTCTCATAAGCAAAAGGAAAGAGATGTGCTCCTTCAAAGGGATTACGACATGTTGAAGACCAAACTTCTCGCATGTGGAGCATCCAATGTGTGGGAGCTTGTCCAGTTGGCAACAACGGAGTTTCCCGTCTATTCAGCACCGGATGAAAAGGTGAGTGATACTAAGGGATATATCTTTATTGAACATTTACTGCAATCATGATCATGAATTTATAAGAATGATGTACAATCATCATATCTTGGCAGTATTTTATGGCAAGCAAGCCGTACGACAACTTTTTATACACCTTGGGAACATGGGGTGTGGACACATGCCTCATCCATGTTGAAGCATACGAAGATTTGAGAACCTTCATGCACACTCCTGAAGACATGACAATGACAAAGTGGGAGAACATCATTGACCACATGCCCATTGTGGCTAAGGTCATCGACCATCACATCAAGACAACACTTGTTTAACATTCCAAGCTCGATCGACGTGTGTGGTTGTTGGGGAGAAAGAATTTGCCGAGTGCGCTTTCAAACGTCCTCGCACAAGTGATGCTTCAGTATGATACGACCGTGATGGTGGTACGTTCATTTACTTACAAACATTGTTGGCCAAACCCGACAATATATTGTTGGCTTAATTTTGAATTAATGTCCATAAGTTTACTTGCAGGAAAGAGAAGATGAATTCGATGTTGAAGGACCTATTCAAGAAGTGAAGACAACTTTTTACCCGCATTGGGAGATGCAAAGGATGAGACCACAGTTTTGACATCTCAAAAATGAAGATGAGAAAAGTCTTCACGCAAAGACGACTTGAAGTGTGATGCAAACGATGCTACAAGTGCTGAGGCAAGTCATTGCACCACTGGCATCTTCACACTCGTGTGTCCACATCTGATCATTTATGGATTCCATGTCATGGTCGCTGGTGAATCTCCAAACGATTTTTTTACCATGCTTCTGACACGGTTTGACAAGCACAGCCGTCCACAATTCATTTTCTATGACAATGCGTGTAAACTACACACGTATTGCCTAGGTCGATGTCCCCATCTTCTCAAGACAACAAGATTCTTATGTGATCGATTGCACTTCGGCCACATGGAGAGTGCGACATACCTGCTCTCCAACGTTTAGCCCTGACATGTACAGCCACCTATCAGGTATGCTTTTCTTTCCATCTTCTTTTTCTATATACATCGCGTTTTATTTGTGACTTTGTGACACTCTTCTTCAAATGGTGTTCAATGCAGGAGTGAACACATCGGCAAATGAACAGGTGAATCGGTTTATCCGACGATTTACTCTCCAAACGCTGATGTACCGGATGCACAACATGATGGAGATGACTGGACTGATCTTTGCTTACTGGAACTTCTGGAAGAACAAGGATGAAATCTACGGATTTATCCCTGAGTCAGAGGTAGATGAGTTTGTGCGGAATACTCAAAATGTTGGTACTCCTCATGATGACTAACATGTGATGTTACTTATATTTCAAACACTCTTTCCATATGATGGGTTAATCATGTTTCATTTCAAAAATTGAATAAGTACCACATATGGCCTATTTTTATTACATGTTATGCAGTTGAACATAGACAAAATAATGGAGTGAATGTACAAATGTAAACAACATAACCAATCAACAAACACCTGTGTACCCACCTATATCTATTGCATGTTATGCAGTGGAACATAAGTTGCACTGCAACTTATCGAGTACATTTGTAAATTAGCTCCTACCTGCATTCTGGTACAAGCTACTTTACAAATGTACTTCGGTTGGTTGGTACTTGGGCTGGTCTTGGGTTGGTTCGTACTTGAGCTGGTTGGTACTTGAGCTGGTTGGTACTTGGGTTGGTCGGTACTTGGGTTGGTGTTTAGGTTGGTACTCGAGCTGGTACTTGGGTTGGTTAATCTTGGGTTCCTTGGTACTTAGGCTGGTTGGTACTTGTGTTGGTTGGTACTTGGGTGAGATATTGCACGTATCTTTTCTATCCATATATACCTGCTTTTACATTGCGTTTCATTACAATCCTAGTTCTGTGACATTCAACTCGTAAATGTGAACAAGTTCCAAATAATGTTTTTGTATTCTGGAGATGGTGTTGGTATACCAGTTGGTGGTAGTTAACCTGCTGATACTTCGTACCCTGGAGGACATAGCTTTTCTGTCGCTTACATTTCTTCGTAATGTACGTCCTTAGCATTCTGCGAGTTATCTCTAGAATGTAAAGCACGAAGAATACACTAATGGTGCAACACCTACCATTCCATAACTCATTTCTTTTGGTAATCATTGTAAGGCCAAATGGATTACTTGTCAGTTGCAATTCCTTTTGGATGTTTTGACAGATATGTACAAATTATGTGCTATAGTTTGGCCAACTAGCAGACTATACTGTACACCAATGTTGATGTTCACATCAACATTGACTATCCAGAGTCAGCTTCTGTCGAGTGTCAACTTGAAGGCTCAATCCACTCTCTTCCGGTGTAAAATTCAATCATCAATCTACTCCTTTTGCCCTTTCAATCATCACCCTTCTTCTTCCACCCTCTCTTTGACGTCTTCTCTTCATCCAGAGGATGCTTCTGCTGAGTTCTTGCCGCAATGTGTGTTGCACTGACATCCTTCCCTGCAAGTCAATGGACATGTATCAGTTACAGCATTGACAAAAGTTGGAATTGACAAAAGTTTAATTGACAAAAGTTGGAATTGACAGGCACTGGTACTTACTTTTTGCACCGACTATTGGTTCACTTGTGTTAGGTGCATCAGCTTTTACTGTCCCCATGGCTTCAACCGAATCTTTGACATTGTCGCATACTGCCTGCAAAATGAAACAGCAAGTAAAGATATCACTAATGTTCCATATTATACAAAATGAAAGAGCAAAGTAGAAGTAAGTGCCATCATCAACACATATTCTCAAAGTGTGAATCTCACCTTGGCCTTCTCTATGGTCTGAACCCACTTGCTTGCCCACTGCCCACTCAGCATCGGATCTGCACAAAATAAAACATTACTTGAAGAACTTATCAAAATCATTGAGATAAATGTTGGACAAGTTTCTTGGTGACTTACCTTTGTTGCTGAGATGCTTGCCCCGAGACAGAATCAGCCTCGTACTTTTTGTCCACCCTTTGAAATTCGAAGACAGCTGGTCAATGGCATGGTCGAACTCTTTGATGATGTCATCCATCTCCTTGAAAGGATCTTCACAGATGTCAAAAGGTATATTCACCAACAGTTGATCATCCGACCTCTGTGTACCAGCACATTCAGGATAGTCTTCCACAGAAAGTGTCTCTTTTGGCGTGGAGTCAGAGTTGAATATCCAGTTCGCAAAATCTTGCAACACCTGCAAAAAGTGGTAGAAATTCATTAGAGTTTATTTTTGGACTAGAGAACAAAGAAAAACTACGGGTTTAAATTTACCACGTTGTGAGGCTGACCAGGAACGCTGACGCCTGCGGCGTTGCCCCGTTCATCTATCCGCGCCGTCTCGTGGGGGGACTCCCCCTTCCCTGATCCATCCTGTTCTCCAGACCCGTTCTGTCCACTAGCCGCACCCTTTCCATTCAAACAACCACACAGATCACCTTCTGCCTCTTTTGCACCTGTCGTACCTGGCCCATTCAACCCACCAGGTCCGTCCAGTCCACCTCGACAGGTGACTTGCGGCCCGACAGCTTCTTCAGGCTCAACTATGCCGGTCAGTAACCCAGTCATGTTTAACCCGCCCGGCCCGTCAAACCCGGCAGATCCATCCCCAGCGGCGTTCAGATCAACTGCTCGATACATTCCAGTTGTACCTGCTACACCAGTTGAACAAGGCGCACTAGCTGCGACGGTTGTGGAGTCAACCGCGCGAGACACAGACGTCGGCACGGCTGCACCTGTCGACTTCCTCATCCTGACAGGCTGGGAAGGACTCTCTTCCGTTCTCCAACCATCGCCACCGGTCCCACCAGAGCATGAAGTTCTGACAGCTCTGCCACCCAAACCGGTCCCGACAACCCCGGCTGAACAGACACTAGCATCAGTTCCGTCAGCACCACCAATCCCACCAACTCCGCCGACCCCAGAAACCCCAGCAATCCCAACATCGCCGCCGGACGATGCTTCCCCGACGTTCCGAACTGCCCCACCAATCCCATCCACCCCGTCAGCACCATCTAACTTGGCCGCCCAACCTTCCCGTCTGCCCCAAGAGCTCCACGAATACCAGCAGCCACACCAGTTTCACCCAAACAAGCACAAGTTACACTGGAGGTTCCAGTTTCACCAGTCGCACCAAGTGCGGCAGCACCAGTTCTGCCACTAGATCCAACCATTTTTCCCAACCATTGGACTCTGCCTGATCTTTTTGTTGTTGCTGTTCTTCCAGTTCTTGCTAAAGATGTTGTTCTTCCTGTCCCATGTTTTGCTGTTTTAGCAGTGGTGCCGGTATCAGCACTGCCCAAACTACCGTAGTTAGCGTCAAGAGTCGATGCTACAGCAGCGGCAGCAACTCTCCTTGTCACACGATTTCCTCTTCTACCTTCAAGCAACTGCACATCTTCATCATCATCTTCATCATCGTTGGAATCAGCTTCGATGGCATCGTCCTGCAAAGAAAAACAAATTTCTCTTTATGAATTCTACTGGGTGACTTTGAAAATGTGAAAACGACACTACACCGTGCCTTACCTCCGAGTGTCCTGAGTCTGAATCTACATGTCTAACCATGTTGCTCCTCAAAATCTTTCTTTGACTCTTTTTGAGCTTCTGCACAAAGTTCAATGTTAAGACAATGTTAGAAGCAAAAAAGAATTGAACGCTGATAAACAGAAAAATATGTCCAGACACTTACCGACTGCTTCCATCTTTTGAAGTGGCTGACCACTTCGCAGTTCACATAGGAATGGTAAGTGGGCCTGGTAATGTCTTTTCCATCTTCCACGCCGTCTTGAATGAGGAAGTCACAGAGTTTTGATTCAAGCTTCTTGTACGGGTTGAGCATAACCCATGGGAGTGAGAAGAAGGCTTCAATGTCGATTGTAACATTCAGCAATAGAGTCTTTTCACCCTCCTTCACACCTCGAATGAGATGCTGTGCTCGGCGAACTTGTTTTAACAGCCACAGAGTTGACAGACTGACCCTCTCAAACTTCATCATGTCCGTCCATGTTCCGAAGTTTTCACCACATTTCAGAAACAGCAGAAATTTCTTCGCGCTTCTCCAGCGAGCGTAACCAATGCACAAGGATTTTCCTTGATGCTTTCGTACCTAGACATCAGCTTCAGTAGCCAACTAGCTCAAGTCTACAAATTGCACATTAGTTTATGTTAGAATGCTTCTTTACCCATAGTCAGTGTTCAAAAATGTCAAATTCATATTCACTTACTGAGAATGGGGTCCACAAAGTCGTCGCTCATGTTTAGTTGGGGACGCTGGGCCAGCTGTCCGCACGAGAATTGCCCCTGCTGGTCACCGGCGCAAGCATCCAGCTGCGAGACCGACGGAACTGGTAGACTACCGGGAATGTTCTGCTGCGTTCCAAGAACTGGCGGACAGAAAGCTGCGGCATCATTCACTGGCACTGAGTTCAACAGGGACGCGGCGACCTGAAGAGTCACCGCGAACGGGGGCGGCGGGGCAGCACTGAACTGCTGGCATGGATCTGAAGTGCTCGGTGGAGGTGGAACGGAGAATTACGAGTACACGGCGCTATTGCCCAGAACGACTGCTCCGGGAAAGTCAGGAAAAAAGTCGCTTGCGGCTGAGGGACTTGGCTTCCTACAGAGGTACCGCGGTCGGCGTCAGCCTTGTCAAAAGAGAATGTCGATGTTTCTGACTGCTGAAACATGGTTACAAACTTAGTCCAAGCACGCCAAAGCGTTCTTGGAGCGAAAACTCGAGATGAAAGAATGGCGCAGACTAAAGAACGAACACAAGCGAGTACGGAAATAACTTGTGCGAAGTGAGTCCTTGAGCGCGGCACCGCTCTGACGGTTGGGACTCGTCTTCGTGGAACTGTTGTGTAGCACATTATCCCGAAAGACATCTGTTACATTAAAAAACAGGCAACCCAGCGGAGTTGCACAATCGATGCAGCATGTCGTTGTCTAAGCGGAAGCGCTACTGTCGGGGTGGATGTGCTTTCGCAGCGATGACAACAAAGACGCGGAAAAGTTCATGGATCCTGTTCATCAGATCGATGCCACGGATCAAAAAACACCGTCCGTGCGGAAGCGCGTCGTCTTCGCGGAAATTGATCGTCTTGGCGGAATGTCTGTTTGCGTAAAAATGCTATCGTACTGGAAGCGCATCATCTTTATGACACTCTGCAACGTCGCAGCAGACAGTTGGTGAGCTGAACCTCCGCAACAAACAATTGAGTTTCTTCGTGCAGACGACAAAAGATATGAAAAAGCGTCGTCTTCGCGGCGCCGCGTCGTCCTTGCACAACTCAGACGTCATTGTGGAATGTCGTTGTGTTCCAAAACGCTGCCTTATTGGAAGCATCTCGTTGGCGCAAATCATCTGTCATCGAAGCACCATGAGGTTGTCGTAGCAGAAGCGCTATCGTCTTGGTGGATGTGCTTTTGTTGCGATGGCAACGATGACGCAGAAAAGTTCATGCATCGTGTTTGCGTTGTTGATGCTACGGATAGAAAAATTCAGTCTACGCGGAAGCACAACGTCGGCGCAAAAATTGGTCGTTGTGGCGGAACGTTTCGTTGCGTAAGAATGCCTTCCTACTGGAAGCGCGTCCTCCTCGTGACACTCTACGACGTCGCAGCAGACAATTGATGGGCTGTTTGAACCTTATATGGATTACTTTCGTGCAGACAACCATAGGTATGATAAAGCGTCATCTTAGCGGTGCCACGTTGTCCCTGCAGAAGTAGGATGTCTTTGTGGAATGTCGTCGTGTTGTAAAACGCTGTCTTACTGGAAGCGTGTCGTCCGCGTGACTCTTGTGTCATCAAAGCAGCACGACATTGTCTTAGCGGAAACGCTACCGTCTTGGTGGATTTGCTTTGACAGCAATGACAACAATGACGCGGAAAAGATCACGCATCGTGTTTGCGATGTTCATGTCACGAATGAAAAGAAACAGTCTGCACGGAAGCGCGTTGTCGGTGCGAAGATTGGTCGTCTTGGCATAAGGTCTCGTCGTAGTGGCACATCTCGTTGTGATACTGCTTGAGGTATGCATGCAATGTCTTTGCGCAGACGGTATTATTTGTGACGATGTTTTGTCCTCGCGGAGACGCGTCGTCGTTGCAGATCTGGGACGTCTTTGCAGATACACGCTTTGACACACCGCGTCGCTACAACGGAATGTTTGAACATGGTGTAGGCATTGTATCATTGGCGCAGCATTGGCTTCGTCTTAGCAGAAACATTTTTCGCCGTGTTGACGTGTCAAAGGAAAACATGGCGTCTTCGTGGAGCTTTTTCATCTTCACGGAAAGTAAGCGTCGTGGCAGACACCTAGGTATTACAACGCTGTCGTCTTGCATGCACCGTTTTGTCATACATCTGGCTTCGAAGGAAGGGGGCGTCGTTGCAGAAATCACTGGTCTTTTTGGAGAATTTCTGACGTGCGAGCTAACACATCATCGTTGCGGATGCCTACGTATCGATCCTAGTCGTCCTGCTGGATATTGTTCGTCGTGGCGAATATGGTGAGGTCGTGCCAGAATGTGGACGTCGTTGCAGAAATTGCGTGCCGATACATTGCAGTCTTGACAGGAAGGTTGTTGTTCGTTCTTCCTCGACATGCTTGAAGTTTTCCATCGCAGCAAAAAACCAATTGCATTTGTCGATGAAGATCCAACACTTTACACCACCGGAAGTCACTGAACCTATTGGGTTCAATGTAAAACGTATCGCCCTTCACTTTCAAACTCGAATGTATGACATGGTTTTCACTTGCATCATGGGTTGTTGGTGCCCTTCTTGCATGTCCCCTAAAGTACAAAAACTTTTTCCGTGCTTTCCCTTTTGTTCGCCGCAAGTAACAAAGGGCTTCTCCGTACAACGATATTTGGTGGTTGCATTTTTTTCAGACGAATATTGATGTTTCTGAAGATGCGCAATGAAAACATGCATCATTAGTCCAACTGGCAGCAATCCTTTGCCAAGTTTCCGTGTTGCTTCTTCATCGCATCGCGACAGCTGACCCTGCCTTTCAAGCCAGGAAATTTCTAGCCGCTAGCGTGCCTGGTCGGCAATGAAGTTGCTTCACGATTGTCCGCCTTGATCATGTATCAGAATGCTACCTACGCCGCGTGACGTTGTTTGCAAATTCGGCATCCATACATCTAATCCAGAATGGCGGATGAATGAACTATACTGACCACATGTCCCTCTTCGATCTCTTCTCTTCCATCCGTCTGCTATTACCCAGTACTGCATATTTTCGTGCTATACTGACCTCTTCCCTGACTTTCCAGAAAGGTTCTATTGCAACATTAACTTGGACCCGGGCCCATAAATTCCAGATATTAGAAAACCCTTGTGCCGTGGCCTTGCCATGTCATGAATTCTTTGGTGAAGACACATAAAACCATGATTAAACCACAAATTGTGTTGGAAAAAAGGATGATCATACGTTCAAGTTATAGAAACGGTGACTTATCTCTCAAGAATACACAAGGAAGAAGCCCCATGCATGTACGGTGGTCCCCGCATGGACTCCTTACCTCGGTAATGCAGAAGGTGCTCTTGTCGACATCTTTTCCCGGTCCTTTGTCCACCACTACCTCAAGGGACTTCACGCTACCCATAAGGTAGCACTTCAACAACAAACTAAAAAACTATTTGACCTTTTGCGAGTGTTGAAATGGGATTTCACCAATCATGGACACTTATTATCCTTATAATTCCCATAACCAGCTCAAAACCGATCATTCCAACCTATTCATTGGACCTTTATGTGGTTGGCAATGGCAAAGTCGTTCACAATAGCACGCATCTCCCTCATATTGGGGAGATCCATTTCAGGGACGAAGCCATCAGCCTTCCTCTTGTGTTTTGGGCCTAAACCCGTGGCCTCACCCTAAGAAGAAACTAAAAATTTGAGGTGAAAAAGAAAGATTTGAACAGATACAAGGGCATAATGCAAATGCCACGTACATAAACCATGGACACAAATACTAGGTTAATGACGTGAACAACATATGAAAGAGTGTAATCAATCACTTTCTTAAGAGAATTGTTTAACGAATGAGCTCGATCTTTAAGCTCCAAGTCCTCTTTGTCAATAAGGACTCAGGAGCCATGGGATGAAGAGACTAGAATTATCGCATTTTGAAATGGAAAATCACTAAAAAATGGTGGAGTCACGATTCAACATGTGGAGACATGCATCAGTAGGTTGTAGCCCATGTTGTCTAGAGTGTGTATATGATCCCAAAGAGAGAAACATTTTTTTTTCATCTTACAGGGTGTCGTAGAGTATCTCTCCATGGCCCTTGCTTCCATGTCACCAACAATGGGTCTGACCCATGCACTCACTACGGACCATGGGGAACTGTCATCCCTCCCTTGCAAGAGACGTTTGAGTAGCAACAGAAATTAGGTGAGGGGTGTGCTCACGACCATATCTGAGAGAATTCACATGCATGCCATTAACAAATCGCTAGCAACATGAAATGTGTCACACATGGCATGAGGCAATTCTATCGCTTGCCCCCATTGGTCGGACAACGGCATCGTGGGACTACACGCATTATTCTCCACTTTAAAGTCAAACCATTGGTGTAAAACTGGAAATCTGGTCGAGTTTAGCATTGGTTGACATAAATACAAAGCGTCCGCTGATGTTTATACGTGAAAAACATGGAACATCATGCCAAATCTGAGAGAAAATGACTCTCCATTTTAAGAGAAATCAAAATCAGATTTAGCATACTAAATAACTCAAAAGTTTGTGGTGGGAAAATATTCCCCACTATTGAGCGAGTCTAGAAACAAAGTATATGTCAAAACGATACATTTCTCGAAGAATGATTTGGGAAAATCAATAATTTCTAGCTCATGATAATCCTTATCACATGCACCACAGCCACATAGTTAGTGGTGATGCCAGTCTCACAATGAATTTCCAAGTGTTTGAAAGGAAGTTGTTCATGACTTGATACTAATGACAAATCACCCACTTCAATTTTTGTTTTCATGTTATGGATTTAATTTTAATTTTATTCATTTATTGGATATTAAGTTGTTAAATTCAGGCTTTTTGGATATTAATGGACAAAAATAACATTATCTCCACTTTGCTTTTTGTCCGACATGTTGAAGGTTTAGGCTTCTGGATATGGCTGTCATCATAGTCGACTCGCTGATAGGGTAGACACAAATGTTCCTTCTTGTTCATATGTACGCTATTGCACCCGACATAAATAATCCGCCTGATGCATAGCCGCGCTCGTCAGTGGTGCTAGGCGTTGGCCCTCCTCTCGTCGATACATCAGCAAGGCAAACAATCGTGAAGCAACTGCCTTGCCGGCCAGGCGCGCTAGCGGCCAGAAATTTCCTGGCGCAAAAGGCAAGGTCAGTTGTAACGATTGTCGCAAGGCAAAGAAGAAGCCTCACGAAAACTTGGCAAAGGATCGCTGCCAGCTAGACTCATCATGCATGATATCATTTTGCATCTTCAGCAATGCAAATATTCGTCCAAAAAAATGCAACAACCAAATATCGTTGTACAGAGAAACCCTTCGTTACTTGCGGCGGACAAAAGGGAAAGCACAAAAAAGTGTTGAACTCTAGGTGACATGCAAGAAGTGCAGCAACAACTAATCATGCACGTGAAAATCATGTCATGCATTCCATTTTGAAAGTGAAGGGTGACATGTTTTACATTGAACCCAATAGGTTCAACAACTTTTGATGATGTAAAGTGTTGGATCTTAATACACAGACGCAATTGGTTTTCCACTGTGATGGAAAACTTCATGCATGTCGACAAAGAACAAACAACAACCTTTCTTTCAAGCCTGCAATGTATTGACACGCAATTTCTGCAAAGACGTCCACATTCCGGCACGACCTCACCATATTCGCGACGACGAACAATATCCGGCAGGACGCCTAGGACTCGGTACATAGGCAAACGCAACGATGATGTGTTAGCTTGCACGATAGAAATCTTCCACAAAGACCGGTGAATTCCACGAAAATGCCCCATTCCTTCTAAGCCAGATGCCTGACAAAATGGTGCATGCAAGACGACAAGGTTGTAATACCATGGTATCTGCCACGACGCTTAGTTTCCGTGAAGACGACAAAGTTCCATAAAGACGCCATATTTTCCTTTGACACGTCAACACAGCAACCGTTTCTGCTAAGACGAAGCCCATTTTGCGCCGACAATACAATGCCAGCACCATGTTCAAACATTCCGCTGCGACGACGCGATGTGTCAAACATGTCGCAGCCTTACGAAAAAGTCGCACCCAGCGTGTATCCACAAAGACATCCTAGATCTGCAAGGACGACGCGTCTCCGCGAGGACAAAACATCTTCACAAATACTACTGTCTGCGCAAAGAAATTGCATGCATACCTCACATAGTGTCAAAATGAGACGTGCCGCCACGACGAGACGTTCCGCCACGACGACTGATCTCCGCATCGACAATGTGCTTCCACGTAGACTATGTTCCTGCAAAAGCAAATCCACCAAGACGGTAGCGCTTTCGCTAAGATAACGTAATGCTGCTTTGATGACAAAAGATATGCATGGACGACACGCTTCCTTTAAGGCTGCTTTCTGCCACACAGCTAGTTTCTACAAATACGTCCTAGTTCTGTAAGGATAATGTGCCTTCGCGAGAACGACGATTTTTTCCATGTAATGTCGTCTGCGCGAAGACAATGCATGTAAGGTTCAGCCCATCAATTTTCTGTTGCGACATCGTGCAGTGTAACGAAGACGACGCGCTTCCAGTTGGAAAGAATTCTTACGCAACGAGACGTTCTGCCAAGACGACCCGATTCCGCACGGACAACGCGCTTCTACACGGACTGTGTTTTCCAATCCGTAGCATCAACAACACGAACACAATGCATGAACGTTTCCAAGTCAGTGTTTCCATCGCTGAGAAAGCACATCCACCAAGACGATAGCGCTTCCGTTAAGACAACGTAATGCTACTTCGATGACTGAAGATTCGCGCGGACAACACGCTTCCAGTAAGGCAGTGTTCTGCCACACAACGACATTCCACAAAGACGTCCTAGTTTTGCAAGGACAACAAGGCGCCGCAAAGACGAAGCTTTTTCATACGTAATGTCGTCAACGCGAAGGCGATGCATGTAAGGTTTAGCCCATCAGTTGTCTCCTACGATGTCGCGGAGTGTCACGAAGACAACACGCTTTCAGTAGGAAAGCATTATTACGCAACGAGATGTTCCGCCACGACGACCAGTTTCTACACGGACAACACGCTTCTGCGCGGACTGTGTTTTTTGAACCGTAGCATCAACAACGCAAACACGATGCATGAACTTATTCGCGTCATCGTTGTCATCGCTAAGAAAGCACATCCACCAAGACGATAGCGCTTCCGCTAAGGCAACGTCATGCTATTTTGATGAGAGAAGATTCACGTGGGCGACACGCTTCCAGTAAGGCAGCATTTTACAACACAATGACATTCCAATAAGACGTCCAAGTTCTGCAAGGAGGACGCAGCACCCCGAAGACGACTCTTTTTCATACCTATTGTTGTTGGCACGAAGGCACTCCATGTAAGGTTCATCCCATCAATTGTCTACTGCGACATCGTAGAGTGTAACAAAGACAACACGCTTCTAGTAGGAAAGCATTCTTACGCAACGAGACGTTCCGCCACGAAGACCAATTTCCGCCTCGACGACGCGCTTCCGTGCGGACTGCGTTTTTTGATCCGTAGCATCAACAACGCGAACATGATGCATGAACTTTTCTGCGTCGTCGTTGTCATCGCTACGAAAGCACATCCACCAAGATGGTGGCGCTTCCGCTAAGACAATGAAATGCTGCTTTGATAGTGCGACTCCGCCAGGTAGCTTGTTTTCGAATGTAACTAATGTCTTTGAAGACAATGTGTTACACAGCAGTTCCGCGAAGACGAGTCCCTACCATCACAGCGGTGCCGCGCTCAAGGACTCACTCCGCACAAGGTTATTTGTGTCCTCCCTTATGCTAGTTTTTTATGTGTGCCATTCTTTCAACTCAAGTTTTATGTGTGCCATTTTTTATGCTTCGGCATGCTTGGACTTAGTCGTAGCAATTTTTTAGCGGTCAGCAACATCGGTATTCTCTCCTTAGAAGGATGACGTCGACTGAGTTAGCTCTATAGGAAGCCAGGTCCCTCAGCCGTAGTCTTCTTTTTGCCCCACTTTTTCAAAGCAGTCGTCCCCGACAAATAGCACCGTATACTTGTAGTTCTCCGTTCCACCTTCGCCGAGCACTTCAGATCCACGCCAGCATTTTGGGGCTGCCCCGCCGCCCCCGTTCGCGGTGACTCCTCAGGTCGCCGCGTCCTTGTTGAACTCTTACTTTTGGTCAACTGCAGTGCTAGTGAATGTTGCCGCGTCTTCTTGTTCGCCAATTCTTGGAATGTAGCATGACATTCTCGGTAGTCAACCAGTTCCATTGATCTCGCAACTGAATGCTTGCGCTGATGGCTTGCAGGGGCAATTTTCACGCGGAGTGCCGGCCCAGCACCCCCAACTGAACATGAGCGATGACTTTGTGGATCCCAGTCTTATTAAGTGAATTTGAATTTCAAGTTTTAAACACTGAATGTAGGAAAAGAAGCTGCTCTAATGTAAACTAATGTGGAATATGCAGACTTAAGCCAGGTGGCTCCTGAAGCTAATGTTTGGGTATGGAAGCACCAAGGAAAATCCTTTTGCATTAGTTACGCTCGCTGGAGAAGCACAAAGATTTTTTTGTTGTTTTTGAACTGTGGTGAAAAATCCGGAACGTGGACGGACATACTGAAGTTTGAGAGGGTCAGTCCGTCAACTCTGTGGCTGTTAAAACAAGTTTGTCATGAACAACATCTCATTCGAGGTGTGAAGGAGGGCGAAAAGGCTCTCTTGCCGACTGTTACAATCAACATCGAAGCCTTCTTCACACTCCCATGGGTTATGCTCAACCCGTACAAGAAGCTTGAACCAAAACTCTATGACTTCCTCATTCAAGACAATGTGGAAGAAGGAAAAGACATTTCCAGACCCACTTACCGTTCTTATCTGAGCTGCAAAGTGGTCAACCACTTCAAAAGATGGAAGTAGCCAGTAAGTCTTTGGTAGTATTTTTCTGTTTATTATCGTTCAATCCTTTTTGCTTCTAACATTGTTTCAATAGGGAACCTCATGAAGAAGCTAAAAAAGAGTCAAAGAAATTCTCAGGAGCAACAGGATCAGACATGCGGATTCACACTCTGGACACTTGGAAGCAAGGCTTGGTGTGATGTCGTTTTTGTATTTTTTAAGTTCAACCAGAAGAATTTGTAGACAGAAAATTTTTTTCTTTGTAGGATGATGCCATCAAAGCTGATGTTGATGATGATGAAGATGATTATGAAGATGTTCAGTTGCTTGAAGGTAGAAGAGGAAATCGTGTGATTCAGACAGCTGCCGCTGCTAGTGCTACATCGACTCTTGACCCTAACTCCGGTAGTGTCCAGTGTGCTGATACCAACACTACTGCTAGAACAGCAAAACATGGGATCGGAAGAACATCAACTTCAGCAAGAACTGGAAGAACAACAACAACTGAAAGATCATGTAGAGTCCAACAATTGGCCAGAATGGTTTGAACTAGTGACCGAACTGGTGCTGCCGTTCTTGTTGGTGGAACTAGCAAAACTGGAACTTCCGGTGTAACTAGTGTATGTATGGGTGGAACTGGTGTGGCTGCTGGTATTGGTGGAGCTCTTGGGGCAGACGAAGAAGGTCGGACGGCCAAGTTAGATGGTGCTGACAGGGTAGATGGGATCGGTGGGATAGTTCGTACCATCGGGGAAGCATCGTCCGGCGGCGCTGTTGAGATTGCTAGGGTTTCTAGGACCGCCGGAGCTGGTGGGATTGGTGGTACTGTCAAAACTGATGCTATTATTGGTTCATCCAATGCAGTCAGGACCATTCTCTATGGCGGAGCTATCAAAACTTCCTGCTCTGGTGGGACCGGTGGGGATGTTGGGTCTATAGAGAAATGTCTTGTCCGGCCTATCGGGATGAGTCAGTCGACAGGTGCAGCCGACCCGACGTCCGCGTCTCGCGCGATTGACTTGACAACCGTCGCCGCAGGTATGCCTTGTTTGACTGGTGTAGCATGTACAACTGGAATGTTTCAAGCAGTTGATCTGAACGGTCCCAGGGATGGATCTAGCGGGTTTGACTGGACGGGTGGGTTCAACATGATTGGTTCACTGAACGGCACAGTTGAGCTGGATGAATCTGTCGGGTCGTAGGCAAACGGTCTAGGTGGACCAGACGGGCCTGGTGGGTTGAATGGGCCAGATACATCAGGTGCAAAAGATGCAGAAGGTGAGGTGAATAGTTTGAATGGAAAGGGTGGGGCTAGTGAATGGAACGGGTCTAGAGAATGGGATGGATCAGGGAAGGGACATGCTCCCTACAACACGGCGTGGACAGATGAATAGGGCAATGCCTCAGGCGTCAGCGTTCCACATCAGCCTGACAACGTGGTAAGAGTATACCCTCTTTTTTTCTGTTCTCTGGTCCAGAAATGAACACTAATGAATTTGTGCCATCGTTTGCAAGTTCTACAAGATTTTGCAAACTGGATATTCGACTCCGAATCCACGCCGAAAGAGACGCTTTCTGTGGAAGATTATCTTGAATGTGCTGGTAAACAGAGGTTGGATGATCAACTGGTGGTGAATATACCTTTTGACATCTGTGAAGACACTTTCAAGGAGATGGATGACATCGTTGAAGACGCTGACCATGCTTTTGACCAGCTAGCTTCGAATTTCAAAGCGTGGGCAAAAATTATGAGGCGGATTCTGTCTCGGGGCAGGCATGTTAGGATGAAAGGTAAGTGACCAAAAAAATTGTCCAACAATTATGTCACTGATTTGGACATGTTCTCAAAATAATGTTTCATTTGGTGCATGTCCGATGCTCAGTGGGCAGTGGGCAAGCAAGTGGGTGGAGAACAAAGAGAAGGCCAAGGTGACATTCATACATTGTGAACATGTGTTGATGTTGGTTTTTTAAGAGAGCCGTCTTTTGCAATATTGATACTTTGCTCTTTCATTTTGCAAGTAGTATTCAATGTTGTCAAAGATACGGCTAAAGCCATGGGGACAGTGAAAGCAGATGAAGCTAACGCAAGCAAACCAACAGTTCCTACAAAGAGTCAGTGCCAGTGTCTATCAATTCCAACTTCTGTCAATTCCAAATTCTGTCAACTTTTCATCAGTAACTGACGAAAATTTGTCAGTTACGAATGAAGGAACTGACTCTTTGTAACTGACAAATTCAATTTGTCAGTTCATTGAATTATATGGAAGGAGGTTAGTGTCACACCCATTACGGTAAGAACTCGGCAAAAGTTGCCTCTGGATGAAGAGAAGACGTCGAAGAGAGGGCCAAAGAATAAGAAGGGTGATGATTGAAAGGGCGGGAGAAGTAGGTTGATGATTGAATTTTACACCGGTGGAGATGTGGACAATCGATGTTGATATAAACTTCATCAACATTAGTGTATAGTATAGTTGGCTAGTCAGAAAAAAGCTTACAGAAGACAATTTGTACATATCTATCAAACCATCCATGATGAAATGATATTGATAAGTAATCAATTTGTACTCTAGATGGTTACCAAATACTTAAAATAGATGGAAATTGCACAAGTCGTACGTGTTGCGAAATTAGTGTGTACCTAGTATAACACAGTAGATTTCTTGTGCAGCTTGTAGCAAAGTCGTTCTCTAGTGAACTTATAATGTCGTGCACCACTGTTGTGTACAAGTTAATCGAAACTAACAAGTACAACTTATAAGGAAAACAAAAAGTAGTAACACAGTAGACATACAAAATACTAACTTGTATTCTGGAGCTGGTGTTAGTGCAACTTATGCACAGCTCACAAGTTAGATTTCCCATAACGTTTAAGCTAATAGAGTCAAATGTACAACCAACATATGAGTTTCAACCATTGGTTGAACCTAGCTCCATGACCTAGCTGCATAACCCACTTAACCCACGTTGTACGCTAATGAACAAGTTGCAACATATGAGTAAACCGACTCATATGTGGGTAAAACCCACCAAGTGTGGAAATACTTGTTGAGTTCCGTCGATGCAAGTACACCCACCCACCCACAAGGTGTACTCATATGAGTACACCCACTCATATGTGGGTACAACCAACCCACGTATTCACCTAGAACCAACTTATGAGTCTACCCACTCACCAAACGTTGTACATTGGTTGGTGTACATCCAGCGTGCAGCTATATATATACATATATATATATATACTTGTACACCAACTCCATTCTAGATCTGTTGTTTGCGCAACTTGTGCACAACCGACTAAGTTCCATTTCCTCCGAACGTATAATGTACAGCTCCATAACCCGCTCAACTCACATTGTAAATTAGCTCCATTATTTTGTTAGCATTCCACTTCATTACATATAATGTATATATAGTAGAACAAGAATGTGTTTGTTAATTGGTGTGTTGCAACAGTTTGCACTAAATTCAGTGTTTGTGTGCATTCAAAATTTGTCTTACTTATTCAATCTATGAAAGCAAACATTGTCAGCACATCATTTGGGAATAGTCCTTGAAAAAAAGTATCGTCACAAGTTAGTCATCATGAGGAAGATCAACATTTTGAGTATTTCGCACAAATTCATCTACCTCTAAGTCAGGGATAAATCCGTAGATTTTATCCTTGTTCTTCCGGAACTTCTAGTAAGCAAAGATCAATCGAGTCATCTCCATCATGTTCTCCATCATGTACATCAGCATTTGGACCGTAAATTGTTGGATGAACCGATTCACCTGTTAATTTGCCGATGTGTTCACCCTTGCAAGACACTATTCAAATATGAGTTTCACAAAACCCCAAAACAAACGCAATGAAAACATAAAAAACGCATGGATGAAAAAATATACCTGAGAGGTGGCTGTACATGTCAGGGCTGAACAATGCAGTGCAGTGCAGCACAACACAGGGCATGGCAATGCAGTGCAGTGCAGCACAACACAGGGCATTGCAATGCAGTGCAGTGTAGCACAACACAGGGCATTGCAATGCAGTGCAGTGCAGCACAACACAGGGCATTGCAATGGAGTGTAGTGCAGCACAACACAGGGCATTGCAATGCAGTTCAGTGGAGCACAACACAGGGCATTGCAATGTAGTGCAGTGCAGCACAACACAGGGCATTGCAATGCAGTGCAGTGCAGCACAACACAGGGCATTGCAATGCAGTGTAGTGTAGCACAACACAGGGCATTGCAATGCAGTGCAGTGTAGCACAAAACGTTGACATACAACATGCTTTCCATAAAATAGTGCCAAGATATGATGATAGTATATTATTATTATAAAATCATCATCATTGTTACAAATGTTCAACAAATATCTATCCCTCAACATCACTCACCTTTTCATTTGTTGTTGAACAAGGAACAGGAAACTCCGTTGTTGCCAACTGGACAAGCTCCTACACGTTGGATGCTCCATAGGCCAGAAGTTTGGTCTTCAATATGTCGTAGTCCCTTTGAAGGAGCACATCTCTTTCCTTTCGCTTATGTGAAAAGCGGCTCAAGAGCCTTCTTGCCAATACATCTGTCACAACACATCTTGGAAGAACATTTCTGGGCACAAAACAGCAAAAAATAGGTTGCGTGAAGTATGGTCGTTCAATTTGGTCTCCACTGCGGTTAGTCAATGATGTACCATCACAGATGAGCATCTTCGAGTGTGTGCCACATTGACTACAGTATGTTCAAAGACCTTCCACATGTATGAGGCGGACAAATTCTTGCATTGTCTGTGCCAGCGTTATTCTACATGAAAATTGTAGGTCCATTGTAGCCTTTGAGAAAAAAGTCAACGACTTATAAATGGAAGACAGTGATGTCCCATTGCAAGCAAAGGTAAGCACCCAAAGAGGTGCTGCATGGGTGAATGTCGTTGCCGCAAAAAAGATGAATGTACCCTCTTCTCTTCCGTAAGGAAACACAATGCACTTGCACAAATCCGTACAGTATAAGTTGATGTTTACCTGTAATGATTACAGAGATGCAACATAGACCATGTTACGTTGACGTCTACCTCAACTAGGCAATGACAAAACCTTCATTCAATGAACTTACAAACTTTGAAGGATTAGATGTGTCATGAAGCTTGATAGGTCTTGAATCCTTCGTCCATTGATGACCACATGGGCATTCGGGCTTTGTTGGGATTGGTGCATTCAAAACGAAGTCATCGACTTAGGCCATTGCCGCCAAAAGGGTCGCATATCCCATGGCTGCTCCCCTTGAAGGATGAAGACTCTTGTACACATCCACCCGTTGGAATGAACGTACACGTGGCCATTGGCATATTGTCCACTCTTTGTCCACATGCCCCTCCTCCGCATACCCTACTTCCTCACAAGTCAAAGACACACGTACCTCCTTTTCCACCAACAAAATGTGTGGTGCTTGCTCCTCTTCCAACAAGGGAGGCACAACCCACTCCGCACAATCATCCCTTTGTGCATGTAACAGAGTCAAATGCTTCTCAAATCTTCCACCTCCATTGTAACATGAGTAATGGAATTCTGCATGGATGTTCCCCTCCATCAATCCCCATCCCACTACCCTTGTCCCCTTCTTTGAAGCGCCGGCATCAAGTATGGAGAAGCAAGGGTTCTCATTTTGCGACACAGTCACCTCCACCACCACATCTTCCTCAAGGCAACTATGAGTGAGAGGTCTACACAAGTTATCTTTTGCCCAAATCATGTGACCACACTCCTCCTTCTGAGCTTTGTTGCATATTCATACAACTCTTCTATCCCATTGTTTCCACACATGCACAGGCATCGCATATTGAGCAGGAGGACTTGGTACGGGAAGGCATGGCATGAGGATCTCCTTGGCCTCATGGTCAAAGTCTGGTAATAATACATATGAAGTATCAATTTGCTGAATCAAGTTTGTTTCCTTGAACTTCTCCAGGTCGTTAATAAACTTTGGAGAGACAATTTTTGCATTTTTCTTTGTCTAACAACTTTGTCAACTTTCTTCATCGCAATTGTCGCTCCTCAAAGATATAACTGGGGAGGTTCTTGAAGAGACGAATTCTTGCAGCACTTCGTGTCTGTAATTTTACAACAAAATAAAATAGCAATTAGTTCATTCTCTCGTGTATAAATACATAGCATGCTTTGTATTTCATTTTAACGTAAAATATGACATAGTTGACGATGTCCTCTTTGGGGCGGTCGATGTTGCAGCGACGGGTCCGCGACACATGGGGAGATTGGTTCTTGATGAAGAGCTTCACCAACAGAGGTCCCATCATTACAAGTCAGGCTTCCTGCCACTCCTTCATTGCCTTGACCAAAAACTCCATTCCTGTGGCATTTGGACCTATGAGGATCCCAGCAGCCCTCAACACAGCACAAAATGCTTCAAAGAGTGTTGGAGGAGGAGGTGAAGGCGGAGAAGGTGCAGGCGGCAGAGGGGGTGCCTTAGGATGTTTCTACAGTGGTTCACTAACGTTCGGCTTTCAATGGGGACACACTCGTTTAGATGGGTCTGGGTTCCACGTGTCTCTGTCCTCATCACGTGTGAAAAGACTTTCAAGTCGAAGATCTTCAACTTCATGACAACACACCTGAATGCAACAACATGTCTTCTTTCAAAACATGAAATTATGTTGCAACCAATAGAGAATGAGAAAGAGCTAAGAAATTAACTTCACTTACCTTCGACAATACCAGCATATGGATCCAGCAGCATTCTCGAGTCTTGATTCACCATCACGCTGACGACGTGCGGTATTGTGTCTCCCTTTGCAGTCCTTGTCTGGGCATACCCATAGTCCATTTGTGACAAGGAGGGCTTCCTCATTCCTGTCCTTATACAACGTCCTTTCACACAAACTTGAGGGGGGAAAAGATTCCACACGTTTTTGTAAGTGTCAACAAGATATTTGAAGTTCCACCTCTTTCCGGTTTCATTGCAAATATGACAATGCACGTATAGTCTTGAAACGTTGTCCGTAATGATGCGCATATCTAACGGCCATCGAATACGGGACCGAGCTTCAGGCACAGGTGGACGCGGAGGTGGGGGCCGCATTTGTAAAATTCAAAGGACACATAATAATAGCATAGGAAAGAACAATTGGACCATGATTACATTGAGGGGTCAAGAAAGCCATGGGGAATCATGGAGAGGGGTAGGAGGAGAGACTCATTCCATGACAAGACAAATATACTAAATGACTACCACAAGGATTTGTGGAAGTTCCACACAAAGGAAGGAGAGAAGAAAACATGGAAAACATAGAAAGATGAAAACATAGAGTAGAAACATGGAGAAATGAAAACATGGAGAGACATTGGAAAGAGGAGAAGAGGGGGTATTGGGGGGGAGGTGGTAATGATGGAAAGAGAAGAACCCGCAGTCTAGAGTGTCATTGGAAGGGAAGAGAAGCTTGAGGGCAACCTCCACTGTATATGCCTGGAGATGGCCAAAATCTACATTGAAGTTGAGCCCCATGGGGGAGGGGAAAATGAGGTAATGGTGGGGAGAGGAAAGCCCGTAGTCTAGAGTGTCCTTGGGAGGAAAAAGAGGTTTGGGGGACCACCACTCTATATTCTTGGAGATTATCACGAATTCTACAATGACGTCCACACCCACGGAGGAAGGGTAGTGCTAGGCATACCTTGTCAACATTCTCTACTCTTGTGGAAACAGTTGTCCACGTCGGGAGCCGCCTGGCGTAAGATAACTTACACGTTGTGCAAATGCATATATGCTCTGCAAAGACACGGTTGTGGCACGGAATTATGGAACGGTGCGGAAATCGTAGAACGAAGCGGATGTACGACAGAACGACGATACGGCGTGGACTGGTCTTAGCCGAAAAGGCTTCGACGTCGTGGATGTCACGGCTGAACGTGAAAACGTGGTGGAGGCCATCCCCATATGAACTTTCTGGAAATGGTCATCGTGACGGAGAATTATAATCGGTGCTAGGCGAGCTGAACATCGTGGAGCAAGGTGAACTTCATGGAGCAATCTAAACTTTACGGAAAACCTTAACGGCGTGGAATTGTATCATCTTCGTGGAAATACAAGAACTTTACTCTCTTAGTAAACATCGACAAAAACACGTAACAAGGGGGATACACACAATCCTTACGAATTGTGCGAACAGTGCGGAACGTTTCTTCCTAGAAACTGTTGTCGTTAAAAAGTCAACCGTGCTAAAAATCGTTAACGTTACAAAAGAGACTGATGTAGAAAAGTTGATCTGCACGGAATCACTTCAACTGCGTGGAAAAACATAAAACGTGAAACTGTCTTGGTGGAAATGGGCGTCAACGTGGAATCAGTTGAACCGTGGGGAAAACTGTTAACTTTGCAGAAGATACTGATGTGGAAAAGTCGAACAGCGCGGAAACGCTTTATCTTCGTGGAAATTTATCAACATTGTAAAGCAAATGGAATGCTTACTTACATATCGTCGGCATGAACGCCTAACTAAAATGACAAACACAAACGGTACGTGTAATACTCAGGTTACAAAAAGTGTATGTGTGGAAACGGCCGTCGGAGCGGAAACAGTTCAACCGTGCGGAAGACCATTTACTTTGCAGAAGAGACTCATGTGGAAAAGTCGAACCGGGCGGAAATGCTTTATTTTCGTGGAAAGATATGACCGTCGCAGAACAAATCGAATGCTTGTGTACGTATCCTCAACGAGAACGCCTATGAAGGGGGATGAACACGATCGTTAAGTATTGTGCAAACGGTGCAGAAGGCGTCTTTGTGGAAATGATCGTGAACGCGGATTTAGTTCAACCGTGCGGAAAGTTGTGAACTTTGCAATAGAGACTGGTGTGGAAAAGTCGATCGCGTAGAAATGCTTTAACTTCGTGGAAAGACATGAATGTTGAAGAATGAATGGAATGCTTGCTTATGTATCGTCGGCTAGAACGGCTCACAAGGGGGATGCACATGAACATTATGTGTAATACAAATGTTATGGAAACTGTTTTGTGGAAACAGCAGTTGGCGTGGAATTCGGTCAATCGTGCGAAAGCTCGTAAACTTTGCATAAGAGACGGATGTGGAAAAGTTCATCTGTGCGGAAGACCTTGAACGTTGAGGCGGAGACCTAAGTTTTCATTTGTCCTTGTGGAATGAAGTGAATGCTATGGAACAACCAGCAACCCTTGTTGCGGAGTTACATGAACACCAATGAAAAGAGCTTGAATTTTGCATGAGATGCCAGAGCATGCCTAAAGGAGCACATTATTAAACAATGAACTGAACTTCGGTAAATGAGGCACGGAACGGGTGGAACATTGTCAATCAGAAACAGATTGACGAGCCGCAAAATATTTTCCATAGCCGTGGACAAGCCCTAATACACTCTGGTTTTCTTTGAATCAATTTCCCTATGGTATTTGTTTTACAAATCCAAGAGCGATGTGCACACCAACTGTTCTTCCGGTGTGGTCAACGAAATCGAGGTCAATCGGAAACAGATTGACGAGCTCAAAAATGTTTGTGGTAGCCCTAGGAAAGCATTGTGGTTTTCATTCACTAAATATCCCTATGGTATTTTTTCACCGCGCCCAAGAGCTTTGTGCGCATTCACTATTCTTCCGGTGTGGTTGAAGGAATCGGGGTGAATGAGAAAGAGATCGACAAACCATAAAATGTTTCTGGTAGCCTTAGGCAAGCCCTAATACATTGTGGTTTGTTGAATGAAATCCCCTATGGTATTTTTTTACAAAGCGTAGGAGTTGTGTGCGCATCCACTGTTCTTTCGGTGTGGTGGAAAAAATCGGGGTCAATGAGAAACAAATCCACAAGGCATAAAATGTTTCTGGTAGCCCTATGCAAGCCCTAATACACTGTGGTTTTCAATGAATAAAATCCCTTATGGTATTTTTTCATGAAGCCCGGGAGTTGTGTGCGCACCCACTGTTCTTTCGATGTGGTCGACGGAATCCGGGTCAATCGGAAACAAATCAACAAGCCATAAAATGCTTGTGGCAGCACTAGGCAAGCCCTAATATGCTGTGGTTTTTGTTGAATGAAATCCCTTATGGTGTTTTTTCACCAAGCCTAGGAGCTTTGTGCGCACCCAGTGTTCTTTCAGTGTGGTCGACAGAATCGGGGTCAGTTAAAAGCAGATTGACAAGCCGTAAAATGATTCTGGTAGCCCTAGGCAAGCCCTATACACTATGGTTTTCATTCAATGAATTTCCCTATCGTATTCATTCACCAAGCTCAGGATTTGTGTGCGCATCCACTGTTCTTCCGCTATGGTCGACGGAATCGAGGTTCATTGGAAACAGATCGATGAGTTGTAAAATGTTTCTGGTAGCCCTAGGCAGGCCCTCATACACTTTGGTTTTCATTCAATGAATTTCCCTATGGTATTATTTCATCGCACACAGGAGTTCTGTGCGCAACCACTGTTCTTCCGGTGTGGTCGACGGAATAAAGGTCAATCGAAAAGTGATCGAAAAGCCGTAAAATGATTCTGGTAGCCCTAGGCAAACCCTAATACACTATGGTTTTCATTTAATACATTTCCCTATGGTATCTTTTCACCGCCTCGAGGAGCTGTGTGCGCACTTATTGTTCTTCTGGTGTGGCCAACGACATCAAAATCAATTGGAAACATATCGATGAGCCATAAAATGTTTCTGGTAGCCCTAAACAAGCCATAATACAATGTGGTTTTGATTTTAAAAAATTCCCTATGGCATTTTTTCACCAGGCCCAGGAGCTGTGTGCGCATACACTGTTTTTCCGATGTGGTCAACTGAATCGGAAGAAATCGGAACCTGATTGACAAGCTGTAAAATATTTCGGGTTGCCCTAGGCAAGCCCTAATCTAGTGTGGTTTTTGTTGAATAAAATCCCCTATGGTTTTTTTTACCCAGCCCAGGAGCAGTGTGCGAACCCACTGTTCTTCCAATGTGGTCGACAGAATCGGGGTTAATCTGAAACAGATAGACGAGGCGTATAATAATTTTGTAGCCCTAGGGAAGCCATAAAATACTATGGTTTTCATTCAATAGATTTCCCTATGGTAATTTTTCACCGTGCATAGGAGCTGTGTGCTCACCCACTATTCTTCTGGTATGCTTAACGGAATCGGGATCAATCGAAAACAAATCACGGAGCCGTAAAATGTTTTTCGAAACCCTAGACATGCCCTAATGCACTGTGGTTTTCATTCAATTAATTTCCTTATGGCATTTTATCACCAAGCCCAGGAGCTGGGTGCGCATCCATAGTTCTTCTGGTGTGGTCGACGAAATCAGGGTCAATCGAAGGCAGATTGACGAGTCGTAAAATGTTTTTGGTATCCCTAGGCAATCCCTAATACATTGTGGTTTTTGGTTGAACAAAATCCCCTATGTTGTTTTTTCACCAAGCCCAAGAGCTTTGTGGGCACCCACTGGTCTTCCAATGTGGTCGACAGAATCGAGGTCAATCAAAAATAGATGAACAAGCCGTGAAATGTTTCTAGTAGCCCTAGACAAGCCCTAATACACTGTGGTTTTCTTTCAATGAATTTCCCTATGGCATGTTTTCACTAAGCCCAAGAGCTCTATGCGCACCCACTGTTCTTCAAGTGTGGTCGATAGATGTAGGGTGAATTGGAAGCAGATCAAAAAGTTTAAAAATGTTTCAAGTAGCCCTAGGCAAGCCCTAATACATTGTGATTTTTGTTGAACAAAATCCCCTATGGTGTTTTTTGAGCGAGCCCAGGAGCTGTGTGCATACCCATTGTTCTTCCAGTGTGGTCGATGGAACCGGGGTCAATCGCAAACACATCGCAGAGCTTTAAAAGTTTTTCGATAGCCCTAGAGAATCCCTTATACACTTTGGTCTTCTTTTAATAAATTTCTCTATGGTATTTTTTCACAAACCCCAGAGTTGTGTGCGCACCCACTTTTTTTCCGGTGTGGTCGACATAATCGAGGTTAATCGGAAATAGATGAACAAGCCGTAAAACTTTTTTGGTAGCCCTAGGCAAGCCCCAATACACAATGGTTTTCATTCAATAAATTTCCCTATGGTATTTTTTCACCAAGCCCAGGAGTTGTGTCCGCACCCATTGTTCTTTTGGTGTGGTCGAAGAAATCAGGATCAATCGGAAACAGATCAACGAGCCATAAAATGTTTCTGGTAGCCCTAGACAAGCCCTAATACACTTAGGGTTTCTTTCAATGAATTTCTCTATGGTATGTTTTTCACAAACCCCAGAGTTGTGTGCGCACCCACTGTTCTTCCGGTGTGGTCGAGAGATTTGAGGTCAATCAGAAACACATCGACAAGCCGTAAAATGTTTTTGGTAACCCTAGGCAAGCCCTCATACACTTTGGTTTTCATTCCATAAGTTTGCCTATGTTTGTTTTTACCAAGCCTAGGAGCTGTGTGCGCACCCACTGTTCTTCCTCTGTGGTCCACGGAATTGGGGTCAATCAGAGGCAGATGAACGAGCCGTAAAATATTTCTCGTAGCCGTAGGCAAGCCCTAATTCACTATGGTTTTTGTTCAACAAAATCCCCTATGGTGAGTTTTCACCAAGCCCAGGAGTTTTGTGCGCACCCATTGGTGTGATCGACGGAATCGAGGTCAATCAGAAACAAGTGGACGAGCCCTAAAATGTTTTTGGTAGCCCTAGACAAACCCTAATACACTGTGATTTTCTTTTCATAAATTTCCCTATGGTATTTTTCACAAACCCCAGAGTTGTGTGTGCACCCATCGTTCTTCCACTGTGGTCGACGGAAATTTGGTCAATCAAAAACATATCGGCAAGCCGTAAAATGTTTCTCGTATCCTTATGCAAGCCTCACTACACTATGGTTTTCATTGAATAAATTTTGATATAGGATTTTTTCACCAAGCTCAGGAGTTGTGTGCACACCGACTGTTCTTCCAGTGTGACCGACGGAATCGGGTTTAATTGGAAATAGATCAACGAGCCATAAAATGTCTCTACTAGCCCAAGGCAGGCCCTAATTCACCATGGTTTTTGTTGAATGAAATCCCTTATGGCATGTTTTCACCAAGCCCAAGAGCTGTGTGTGCACCCACTGTTCTTCCAGTGTGGTCGACGGAATCGGGGTCAATCGGAAATAGATCAACAAGTCGTAAAATGAATCGGGTAGCCGTAGGCAAGCCCTAATACACTGTGGTTTTCATTGAATAAATTTCCCTATGGCATTTGTTCAACACGCCAAGGAGTTGTGTGCGCATCCACCATTTTTCCGGTGTGGTCCACACAATCAGGGTCAATCGGAAACAAATCGACAAGTCATAAAATGTTTCTAGTAGCCATAACTAAGCCATAATACACTGTGGTTTTCATTCAATGAATTTCCTTATGGAATTTGTTCACCAAGCCCAGGAGCTGCGTGCGCACCCATTGTTCTTCTGGTGTGGTCGACGGAATTGGGGTCAATCCAAGGCAGATCGACAAGCCGTAAAATATCTTTGGTAGCCCTAGGCAAGCCCTACTAAACCGTGGTTTTTTTTAACAAAAGCCCCTATGGTGTTTTTTCACCAAGCCCAGGAGTCGTGTGCACACCCTTTGTTCTTCCACTATGGTCGACGAAATCTAGGTCAATTGGAAACAGATCGACAAGTCGTAAAATGTTTATGGTAGCCCTCAAGAAGTCCTAATACATTGTGGTTTCATTTCAATAGACTTCATTATGGTATTTTTTCACAAACCCCAGAGTTGTGTGCGCACCCACTGTTCTTCCGGTGTGGTCAACGGAATCGAGGTCAATTGGAAATAGATAGACAAGCCATGAAATATTTTTGGTTGCCTTAGGTTAGCCCTGATACGCTGTGGTTTTCATTCAATAAACCTCCCTATGGTGTTTTTTCACCAAGCATAGGAGTTGTGTGCGCACCCAGTGTTCTTCCGGTGTGTTCGACGGAATCGTGTGCAGTCGGAAATAGATCGACGAGTCGTAAAATGTTTTGGTCAGCCCTAGAAAAGCCCTAATCTGCGGTGGTTTTCACTCCATGAATTTCCTTATGGTATTCTTCTCACCAAACCCCAGAGTTGTGTCAGCACCCATCGTTCTTGCGGTGTGGTCGACGGAATTGAGGTCAATCGGAAACGAATCAACAAGCCGTAAAATGTTTTTGGCACCCATAAGCAAGCCCTAATACACTATAGTTTTTCCTGAATAAAATCCCTTATGGTGTTTTTTCACCAAGCCCAGGAGCTGTGTGCGTACCCATTTTTCTTCCGGTGTGGTCGACAGAATTGAGGTCAATGAGAAACAGATCAACAAGCTGTAAAATGATTCTGGTAGCCCTAGGAAAGCCCTAATACTCTTAGGTTTTCATTTAATGAATTTCCCTATGGTGGTTTTTGACTGCGCCCAAGAGCTGTGTGCGCACCCAATGTTCTTTCGGTGTGGTCGACGGAATCTGTGCCAATCGAAAGCAGATCAAAAAGCCATACAATTTTTGTGATAGCCCCAAAAAATCCCTAATACATTGAGGTTTTCATTCAATAAATTTTCTTATGGCATTTTTTCACCAAGCCCTGGAGTTGTGACCGCACCCACTATTCTTTTGGTGTGGTCGACGGCATTGGGGTTAATGGGAGGCAGATCGACAAGCTGTGAAATGTTTTTGTTACCCATAGGCAAGCCCTAATACACTGTGGTTTTTGTTGAACAAAAATTCCTATGGCGTTTTTTCACCAAGCCCAGGAGCTGTCTGTGCACCCATTGTTCTTCTCCTATGGTCGACGGAATCGGGGTTGATCGGAAACAGATCGATGAGCCATAAAATGTTTTTGGTAGCACTAGGCAAGCCCTAACATACTGTGTTTATCATTGAATAAATTTACCTATAGTATTTGTTAACCAAGCCCAGGAGCTGTGTGCGCACCCACTGTTCTTTCCGCGTGGTCGACGAGTTTGGGGTCAATCCGAAATAGATCGACAAGCCGTAAAATGTTTTAGGTAGCCGTAGACAAGCCTTAATACACTTTGGTTTTCATTTAATAAATTTCTTATGGTATTTTTTTCACCAAACCCCAGAGCTGTGTGAGCACCCATTGTTCGAGTGTGGTCGAAGGAATTGGGGTCAAGTGGAAACAGATTGATGAACCGTAGAATGTTTCTAGTAGCCCTAGACAATGCAACATTTTTTATAACCCAAAACGCATTTACAACGTAATCCATATCATTTCAACGTTGATTTCGACATGATATTGTGCTTTCTCATACCATCACCATCCTTAGGTTTCCCCTCTTAACTCCCACGATGTTGGCCCCGGTTCAATCTTAGTGAAGTAGTAAAGCCTTGGAAAGAAACGAAGAGTAGTCATCAGACCTTTACGTCGCGTAAGAGTGCACATTGCACAACGTTTGCTTCTCATCCGCACCGATTCCTCAAATCCACAACGTTTGTAACGATGTGCAACGTTCCATTTCTTGCAAGCTCTCATTCCATGCCATAAGGTTGCAATGTCATCCTACTCTGTGTTGTTCCGCAACAGCATGTGGACGTGGTACAATCCACAACGACTGCGTAACGAAGCACTGATGCAACGTCTGTCTCCATCCATGACATTTTGCAACCTAGCAGCAAACGTAATGCCACCACGTTCGACTAACACCGTAGAAAACGAAGACATTCTTACGATCCACAACGTTGTGGACGTTGCATGATGCTGCGGCGATTACACAGTTCCAACACGACTGGAGGTCGGTGCGGATTGTCCGGATAATGGGAGAATATCGTGCCGGCATCCGGTTTCTTTCTGAGAACTGAATTGACTAATTTACTCTAGATCGTACGGATTTTTGTTGCAATTATTACTCCCCGATGATGCTATCATAGTTTCGCGGGAATTGCAATCATTGTTTTGTCGCTTGTTCTTAAACAGTGAATATATGGCACCCGAATCTGCGCGCACGTCGCGCAGATTCCGGTAATGATGTTCACGATTAAACTAGAGTCCAAGGACTCCACGTCACCCCGCCCTCTCTTGCCTTCAGTCACATTGCACCTCCACGGCTGCTGTGTAGTCGCCATTGAGCTGTAGGCTCAGGCCATTAGGTGGCACTGCCCGCAACTGTGGTGGCCGCTGCCGCGCTTTGTCATGCTGCGCCGTCTACTGTCACTGCCGCAGCAGCACCAGCAGCGCCGATTCCCGCTCCTCCGTCTCCTCTCGCGCCCGCTGAACGACCCACGCTCATCTGCCTCCCCATACCGCCTCCCGCCCACCACCACCACCACCTCCACCACCACAACCACCACCACCATCGACCTCCGAACCACCTCTCGCGCCTTCCAGCTCTGCTCTCATCCCCCGCCTGCCGCCGGCACCTCAGAACTGCCCCGCGCTTTTACATCCTCGCCGTCGCCCTCCCCTGCGCCTTCGCGTTTACTGGCAGCCATGGCCTCAGCCTCCGTTGCGGCGGCGCACGCCACACAGCTTGCGTCCCATTCGGCTCCGACTTCCCTGGCGGCCAGCCAGGGAGGCTCGACGGCGCATACAAACATCCGCAACCGCATGCAATTGCACGTGCGCATGCGGCAGGTGCATTTTCTGACGTCATCCTTGTTCTGGGGCCCACCCGGGACCGTGTGGGCCGTGGAGCCGGGACTTGCTGCTTCACCCCTCTCCCTCCGACTGCCGCCGCAGCAGACTCCTGCTGCCAGGCCTCGCCGACCTGCTGTGGTCGCAGCAGCAGCTGCTGGATCGCGCAGGCGCGGCAGCAGCGGCGGCGGGGGAGACGCCAAGGGCTTCGGTGCGGCGGGAGGCGCAGGAGGAGGAGAAGGCGTGGGGGGCAAGGCAGGCGGCGGCAGCAGCAGGGGCAGCGCGAAGGGGGCAAGAGGCACCAACACAAACACAAACACAAAAACAAGCATAAGTCCCAAGCGCAAAGAAAGAGTGCACATCGACGACGCCATGGCAGAACTTCTGGGGGAAGCCCCGCCCGGGGGATTTGAGGGGGTCATGAATTCCGGGAGCAAGGGAAGAAGAGGAGGACGAGGAGGGAGCAGAGGAGTACCCGACGCGGATGAGGAGGAGCTGTTGGCGCCGCTGCTGCGCGGTGCGCTGAGTGGTGGTCCGCTGTCGGCGGTGGGGTCCAAGGCACTCAACATGTCGCAGTCTGCCGCTGCGCTCGCTGCTGCCAGCGCCGCTGCGGGGGTGGACGGCGGCGGCAGGGGTGGCGCAGTAGGCGGGAGCGGCAAGCGCAGCCGCCACAGCTCCAATGCAATTGCATTAGGACACCTTTTGCAGGTGTGAGGTGGCAAAGTGGCAGAGTATGGTCTTCGGGGCTTCGGGTTTTACACAAATCAGAAGGTTTTTGGGTCCTTGACCGTTGCATGATGCCCTTCTGTCTGTTCGTGGTTCAGCTTTTGAAGGTTGTTGTTCCCACTTGACATGCATGTGCATGTGGATGTGGATGTGGATGTGGATGTGCATGTGCATGTGCATGTGCATGTGCATGTGCATGTGCACATGCACGTGGATGACCATGTGGAAGAATCCTGGAAATGCATTTGGCTGCCCATCTGCACACCCACACCCACACCCACACCCACACCCACACCAACACCCACACCCACACCCACACCCACACCCACACCCACACCGATGCACGCACGCACGCACGCAAGTGCAGGCGTTGATGGAGGAGCAGGTGAAGATGCCATACGACGAAGCAGAGGAGTGGGAAGAACAGAAGGAGGCGGCGGAGGTAGCATACGAGCGCATGCGGCGCCGCCGCAGGAAGCAGGCAGCGAGAGAGAGAGTGGCGCAGCGGGAGAGTGCGGTGGAGCGTGCGATGGCCGACATGAGCGCGGAGGAGGCCGCCATGCACGTGGCCTTGCAGCAGCATGGCGGGTCTGGCGACGAAGTGCTCAAGTGCGTGAGTGTGCCGTTGTGGGTGTGCATGTGAATCGCATACATATTCGCACGATGCAAATATGAGAGTGCATGGGATGGATGCAATTGCGCATCCAAGTGCGATGCAATTGCAAATGCAAAGGCATGTCCATTGTAAACATCGGACTGCTGCTTGCTAGGCGCTGCATGTTGTGCTTGGGTGGGATTTTGTTGGTTCACATACCGTGCGTGCATGCGTGCGTGCATGCGTGCATGCATGCGTGAGAGAGAGCGTATGTGCGTGCATCTGTGTTTCCCACCGACTCAGACTTGACAGCTTCGACTCCAATTCTGTCCTGTCTGTCGACTTGACCCCAGTCCTTTTACCCATTGGGGTCTCGACACAGGCCTCTGGGGTCTCGACACAGGCCTCTGGGGTCTCGACACAGGCCTCTGGGGTCTCGACACAGGCCTCTGGGGTCTCGACACAGGCCTCTGGGGTCTCGACACAGGCCTCTGGGGTCTCGACACAGGCCACTGGGGTCTCGACACAGGCC